>JAODAL010007779.1:0-122579 GCA_025379985.1 Phyllomedusa bahiana | reverse complement strand
AAAATTTTTTCCTGAACATAATTCACAACAAAGGGTTTTAATTAAAATTTTTTTTCTCTTGTTGTGTAAGCGTAAAAACACGCAATTGTAACAGCTAAAAAAAGCTATTAGCTTCCGGTTTACTAAAATTTTTTTTGCGAAAATTTACTTTCCGGGTTTTAAAAAAGCTTTTGTTTTTTCCCTGTTGGATCCAAAAAAAACCGCCCTTTTTTCACCGCCAAAAAAAAAAAATTTTTCCGAACCAAAATTCACAAGCAAAGGGTTTTAATTTAAAATTTTTTTTCTTTTGTTGTGTGGGTTTAAGAAAACACGAAAATTTATAAAAAGCTAAAAGCATTTTTTTTTCGGGCGGCTCAATTTTTTTGCGCAATTTACAACCGGGTTTAAATTAAGGTTTGTTTGCAGTTGAAACTCAGTAAAAAAACTTTGTTTTTCACCGCCACAAAAAAAAATTCTTAGCAAAAATAAATTTTTCCGAAGGTTAATTAACCGTTTTTTCTTTTAAATTCTTAAAAAAACACAGAGTTTTTAAAGGGGCACAACAAGCAATTTTTCCTCCCCATTTTGGGAGCCCCCAAATTTTATATCCAAGGGTTACCCAACTTTTTAAAGGGGTTTCTTTTGGGGGTAAAAATACTGGGTGTGTTTTTTAAAATACAAAATACCCTTCATAAAACAGTGTCTGTACTTTTTTAGAAAAAAGAAAGTCAGAAAAGAGGGGGGAAAGGCTCTTCCCCCCTCCCAAGGGGCAGAGGCAAAAAAACATTCCTGGAGCAGGGGGCAGCACACGGGGGGACTTTGCAGCGGGGGCCACTCGTGAGGCCACAACTGCCGCTTTAACTAGGGGGCCGTGTACTAAATGCAACCCCAAGGTTCTTGATTATTTGACTGGGTCACCCATTTTCCCCCAAAATGACATCTGAAAAACCCCAGCCAAGAGTCGGTGGGAACGTAAAGCCCAAAACCCCTTAGTTGGTTTCCCCGGGGAAAGGGGTCAGGGGCCCTCACCTGTCCTCAACCCCCCTCTGCCCCACCCGGGTTTCCCCTCACCAGAATTTTACTATGGGGTCGGGGCCAGCGCCACAATATAGCGGGGATGAAAAAATTTGAGGGGGGCAGTCAGCAGCAACTTGGCACCCGAAAAAAAGGGGGGCCAATTTATCCCTGCTTCTTCCGTAGGGGCAAAGTATAGAGGGTTGAAAGGGGCATGGGGGGTAATGTTGTGAGGGGTCAGCCTCTGCATCCCAAAAACCGGTGATGGGGACAGAGGGGACATGAAACACAAATAGATGACAAAGTAGCCGCCCCGCCCCCCCCTTGGGACCCGGGTGAGGAAGGGCTTCATAAATCGTGGGGGGAAAGAGGGGTTTTTCAGCTTGCGGTCGGGGCAGAAAGCGCGCCAGCAAGTGGGTGTGGGGCCCCGGGATTCCGCAAAAAAAGCCAGTTTAAATTTTGGGAGCCAAGCGGCCACGGGGAAAAAAAAACCCCTTCGCAGGTTAAAAACCCCGTAGCGGCACAGGGGCTCACGAGGCAGCGGGGGAATAGTCACTCAGGAAAGAGCGTTGGTGGAAAAAATCCATTGGCGGTGGGGGGAAATTTCTTTGCTAAGAAAACCGGGGGAAAGCCGAATTTTGGGTATATGTAGAATCTGTAAGCGGGAAAAGGAAGCGGGGCCCCGGGACAAACGTTGGCACCACGGCCCTGCTTAAACACATGCACGTCCCCAAACCGGGGTGGCCTGGAAAAAAGGGCCAGATGGGGTTGGCCCCCATCCTGCCCCGCAGAAACCCCAGCAGAAAGCGGGCAAACCCCCATTTGGAAAGCGGGCCATTGCAACCATCAAGGGCCCCCACCACCTATGCAAAAAGGGAGCTTTTTCCCCTTTGGGAAAATCATCCCCCTTTTTCCAGATGCCCCTGCTCCTCGCTACTAAATAAGCGCCACAGTCGTTCAGCAAAGGCCCGTTTTCCCAAAGAAAAACTTTATGCGCCCAAACCCATCCAAAGGTGAAAGCAGCTGCCGTCTCCGGTCCAAGTTTTTTGGTATTTGCAGCCCCTTCCCTTTCCAAATGGGGGAAACTCTGCACCATTCAGGAACTAAATGGCTTTTTCCGGGACCCCGGAGATGGAAGTTCCAAGCCGAAAATTTCCCTTTTCCCAAAAAGGCATTCCCCAGCACTTCAAAATATGTAAAACAAAAGGTTTGGGCCAGCCCTTAAAAGCTTAGGGTTTGTTCCAAGGTGCACGGCAGCGGGGGACTTTTTAAAGCTGAAAATTTCGGTCAGGGCCAGTACATGCCCTTTTAAACGGCCCATGGGTAAAAATGTGCTTCTGGCCCAGGCACCCCAAAAACCCTTGGACGGGGAGACGCCGTTTCCCCCATCCACGTTGTAAAATTTGCTGTCCTCCCGCCAATGTCCGCCTCCTCCCCCTCCCCCACCACCCCCCTCTCAGCCTCCACAAGAAAATGCTCATCTTTTCAATGTTGGGGCACAGCGGTGCACCAGTTTACCCCGGGTTTTCCTGGGCGAACGAAATCAAAAGGGGGGGAAACTGCTCCGGTCAGGGCAGCAAGAAATCGATGGGGGGGCTTTCCCCGCGCCAACTCCCAAATGGGAAACCCATGGTGCCAAAACAATGGGGAACAGGGTGTCCGCGCTGCCCCGGGGAGGGATGGTCCATGCCCTGCATGGCGCCCGTTTTTCAATCTTTTTGGGGAAAAGGGTTTTCCTGAATTTTTCCCACCGATTTTCCCAAAAACATTCTGAAAATGGCCAGGAAACTGGCATGCATTTTAACCCAATTCTTTCCGATGTTTCCCCCCCTTTGGGAAATTTTCTAGCTGCACATGTTGGACCGACTGTATGAACAGAGAAGGCCATTAACGATTTTTGATGATCCAGGAAGACAATAAAGTACTCCCTGTGTAACTTTGATGTCAGCCAGTGGCAGCTCATGCGTGACACCTGTCTGGACAGGGGACTGGAGACGTGGCGACTACATCTCGTGGCCACATGAGTCCGGTGGGGACTGAAATGGAGGGGAGGACATTGGAGCAGAAGCATTGTCTGGTGAAATGAGTGGATTTTCTACCCAGGTGACAAGAGAGGGGAGCAGGAGCCGCTGGAGGAGGTGGCTGCAGATGAGGAAGTCGAGGCAGATGACTCCCAAGCACCGTGGCCGTATACAGTCCACATGGAGGCAGGCAGCCCCTCGGAGTCACTTGCGCAGAGGTCCCGCAGCATGCCTAATTGCCTGGCTAGTGACAGCCGAATAGTCAGCATCCGGCAGAGGGACGACTTCTGGCTCTCCACCCTATTGGACCCTCGCTACCGGTCCAAAATGGGACCCTTTTTCCCAGCTATTGAGAGTGAGGACAAACTCAAATACTATAGGGAAATCCTCCGTAATCAGTTGGCCGCTGCCTATGTGCGGCATCGTCCCTCCTCTGACAGGTCTGACCGGGGGGTTCCTCAGCACTCACGTACTACAGCCACGGCTGCTGGAGGAAGGGGGGGGGGTAGGAGCAGAAACCAACTCCATCAGCAGTAACCTAAGTCTGGAGTCACTGATGAGCAGCTTCCTTCACCCGCCTAGTGAGGAGGGTATTCGCCAGCAGCAGCAGCAGGACCTGGAGCAGTCCCTGAACCAAAAAAGGTGGTGGCCTACTTGGACAGCACTCTGCCCCCCCAGTTAGAAGATCCACTGGACTACTGGGCAGCCAAACTGTATGTGTGGCCGCAACTTGCCGAGTTTGCAGTGGAGAAGCTGTCCTGCCCGGCAGTATTTGTGGCATCAGAGCGGGTGTCAGTGCGGCGGGGGCCATCGTAGCCCAAGGAGAACCCGCTTGTCCATGGGAAATGTGGAACGACTGACCTTTGTCAAGATGAATCAGGCGTGGATCGGCCAGGATTTCCACACACCAATGCCTTAGGCGTCAGACTACATCGCCATGACGCCTCACCCCAAAATGTGAGAAATGAGTCTGGGTTCAAAACCTGCCTCAGCCCCCTATTCTGATGCCGCCACCCACCTGATCCACACATCTGCTGACAGTTTCTCCATCTGCCCAAAAACCTCTTTACCGGGACTGGTATTGCCACCCACCTCCACACTGTGTCATTGTGCCACTGTCTGACCTCATTGCTGCTGTGTGGGTGCTGCCGTGACCTCCACACTGTGTCATTGTCCACTCGTGGGGCCCAAATCCCGTTTTTGCCACCTCCAGAATGTGATTGTGCCACTGTCAGACATCATGCTGCTGCGGTGGCTGCTGCCGTGACCTCCACACTGTGTCATTGTGCCACTGTCTGACCTCATGCTGCTGTGTGGCTGCTGCTGTGACCTACACACTGTGTCATTGTCCCACTCTGTGGCCTACTCCCGTTTTTGCCACCTCCCGAATGTCATTGTGCCCCTGCCTGACCTCATGCTGCTGCTGCCGTGACCACCCCACTCTCTCATTGTGCCACTGTCTGACCTCAGGCTGCTGCCGTGACCTACACACTGTTTTCATTGTCACACTCTGTGGCTACTCCTGTTTTTGCCACCTCCAGAAAGTCATTGTGCACTGCCTGACCTCATGCTGCTGCTGCCGTGACCTACACACTGTGTCATTGTGCCGCTGTCTGACCTCATGCTGCTGCTGTGGCTGCTGCTGTGACCTACACACTGTGTCATTGTGCCACTCTCTGACCTCATGCTGCTGCTGTAGCTGCTGCTGTGACCTAGACACTGTGTCATTGTCCCACTCTGTGGCCTACTCCTGTTTTTGCCACTTTCAGAATGTGATTGTGCCACTGTCTGACCTCATGCTGCTGCTGTGGCTGATGCCGTGACCTACACCTGTGTCATTGATGCCACTGTCTGACCTCATGCTGCTGCTGTGGCTGCTGCCGTGACCTACACACTGTGTCATTGTGCACATCTGTCCTAGCTGCTCTGTGGCTGCTGCTTGACCACACACTGAGTCATTGTCCCACTCGTGGCCTACCCTCTGTGCTGTGGCTTGCACTACAGAATGTGATTGTGCCACTGTCTGACCTCATGCTGCTGCTGTGGCTGCTGCCGTGACCTACACACTGTGTCTTTGTGCCACTGTCTGACCTCATGCTGCTGCTGTAGCTGCTGCTGTGACCTAACACACTGTGTCATTGTCCCATCTGTGGCCTACTCCTGTTTTTGCCACCTCAGAATG
This sequence comes from Phyllomedusa bahiana, assembly GCA_025379985.1. NCBI lineage: Eukaryota > Metazoa > Chordata > Amphibia > Anura > Hylidae > Phyllomedusa > Phyllomedusa bahiana. The sequence continues at coordinate 117,383 of JAODAL010007779.1, read as the reverse complement.
TCATTGTGCCACTGTCTGACCTCATGCTGCTGCTGTGGCTGATGCCGTGACTACACACTGTGTCATTATGCCACTGTCTGACCTCATGCTGCTGCTGTGGCTGCTGCCGTGACCTACACACTGTGTCATGTGCCACTGTCTGACCTCATGCTGCTGCTGGGCTGCTGCTGTGACCTACACATCTGGTCATTGTCCACTCTGGCCTACCCTTTTTTTTCCACCTCCGAATGTATTTGCCACTTCTGCCCTCATGGCGCGGGGCTGCTGCCGTGACCAAACCATGTGTAAATGTGCCACGTCTGACCCTCATCTGCTTTTTAGCTGCTGCTGGACCTACCACGGTCATTGCCCCACCTTGGCCTACTCCTTTTTTGCCACCTCCAAATGTCTTGTGCCACTGCTGACCTCAGCGCTGCGTGGCTGATGCCGTGACCTACACACTGTGTCTTTGTGCCACGGGAAACCCATCTGCTGTGTGGTGTTTCCTGCCCTACCACGGTCATTTTCCACTGTCTGCCCTCATGCTGCGTGGCTGCCCCGTCACCCACACTTGTCACTAATGGCCCCCTGAGCTCACAGCTTGTTTTTTTCCAGCTTTCTCTGGCATGACTTTATCAGGCAACATTCCCGCTTGAGTTTTTTGGTCAGTTTTGCCCTCTTAAGTGCCCAGGGAATTTTATAGTGAAGCGATTCTAAGAGCGGCGGCAGTCATGTGCGTGTCATACTAAAACACAACATTGTATGAAGACCAAACCAAGCTCCCTCTGCATATTTAAGCATGGCACAACGTTCTACAGCACCCTGCAGGCTCTGTGCAGCCTGGAAATAGCTGTTTTTTAACGTGATTCGTGCTGAAGTAATTCGGAACGAAGTTATTTTTTGCCGAGAAATTCGGCGAAGTGAACGAAACGAATTTCGGGAAATTCGCCCATCTCTAATTGTATACCTTCCGGGCTGTCTGTTAGGAGACAACAGGCACATGATCGTGCGGCTGCTGCGCCGGCAGAAACACAGAAGGAGCTTGCTCTTTCTGTGTGTCGCTTAGTTATCGCGGTCGCGATAACTAAGGGGTTAATGCCCCCCCCCGTGCTTTAGAGTTCGCACGATCTCCAGGACGTATGCATACGTCCAAGGTCGTTAAGTGGTTAAAATAGTGTAGAATGCACCAGAATGTATGGACCTGTTCAACTGCCGCATTCTTGTTCCAATACGACAACTCAGGCTCAGGTAGACCATTTTTAACTTGGTCTGGTTGTTTCAGCAGTAATGCGCCTAGTTTTGCCGTCCTCCAGTTATAAATGTGTAGAATCATGCGGTTGTGGTGCAACACGCTCCCAGAATGCTCCCACATCTTAGGTGCGGGCGCCGCAAAATTCGCCTACTTTTGGAGTGCGCCTGCTCATACATCTAGAAAACAGGGCTGCTACAGTTTTTGGGATGAAAGGACACCAGAATACTGGCACAGCCCAATATATACATGTCACCCTTAGGCCATGTTCACACGGCTTAAAATGGGCCGTAATTCGGTCCGTAATTACGTGCCGGAGTGCGCAAATACGCTGAAAACGGCCAGTCATTACGGTAATCCACAGTTCTCTAGAGAACTATGGATTACGTCTCCTCTCCCTGCTCAGCAAATACGCCGCGGGGGAGATAATTGACATGTGAATTACCAGCGGCGTATACGCGCCGCTGGTAATGCAAGTCAATGGGCCGACGAGATGCCGGCCCCCCGCTCCCTCCCCCGCCCCACCCCCGGCCATACGGCGTAATTGCGGGGCGTAATTACGGCCCGCAGTTAAGCCGTGTGAACATAGCCTTAGGGCGACGTATTAAAACTGCCTTACAGCACTTTATAAACGTATCCTACTGCGAGACAAAAAATATGCCAAAACATCACTGATGGAGCAGCTAAAACAAAAAGGATACTGCATTTTTGATAATGATGAATCAATTTTACCCCTTTAATTAGTTCCAAAGTGACCACTGTTTGTCTATGGAAAATTGGTAATGTTGCCAACATAATGCAATATAAAGATAAAGCAAGTCCTAACATATAACAGTCAGAAAGAGCTGCTGGAAGCTGGAAATCCCTTACTGTTTTAAAGGCAGGAGCTTCTTTGGCCAGAAATAAAGAAAATGGGGCCCTCACCTGGTGCCCAAAGGAGTCACTCATCCTGGTACATGTAAAGAGCAGTACAGAACATGTAGTACCGCACTGTACTGTAGAGAGGCGCTGCACTTCACTAATACAGATGTTTTAAAGGGAAAATATTCACTAAAATTGGCCGTATCAGTGTTTAGAACATAGTATCCTGAGACCACACTCAAGATACAATATCCCAGGAAAGACCATTATATTTGTGAACCTTTCCTTTTGGTGGTGACGCTGTGTGGCGGCTGTTGTTGATGTGATGTTTTGCCTGTGATGGGGCGTGACCAAGAGCCATAGAGCTAGGGCTGGCAGCAGAGGTGTTACTAGGTCATTTACCTCACTGCTGTTGCCATTGCACTGCATAGTGCTACACCTATTAGTGTAGGGAACCACTAAAAAGAAGTTGCCTTGAAGAGGAAAGCGGCTTATGCACTTCTATCAAATTTTAACTAATAACTTCATGCTCATTTTCGTACATTTTTACTTGGCAGCAGAAGTTTAATACATAGTATGTGGATGTATGATACATGTCTTTTTTCTATTATATGGGTATAAAAAAAATTAGCCTGCCACTTATTGCCATTCCAGCTTGGAAGCTGCTAGCTGTGTCTCCTAGTCTCTTGTTTACATCTGACTTTGAGGTTGACTCATGACCGCCACAGCCAATCAGTGGCTGCAGCAGTCATGTATCATTGCCTTGATATCACAACTCAGAAGGAATGTGACCACTGCAGCCACTGATTGGTTGTGGCAGTCAAGAATCAAATTGACCTTGGCGACAGTAGCCATTAAGATACACAGTTTCTCAGAAATCAGTCAGAAATTGACTAAAGGGAAATAGACCTACTTGCCTCAGAAAGGACAGCATATACTCAGAAGTTTGGGGTAAAACATCACCAAAAGCATGAAAGGTAGATATCCAATCCATGAAAGGAAGTTTAAAACTAGAGGCATTTCCACCACCAATTTACTAACACAGACTTTACAGGTAGTAAAGGAGGAACATATATCCCATCTAATTCTAGCATATCTGGTTTAGCTGCCCATGCCTTGGCAGCCTAAAATGGTAAAGGAAGACAGCTGCAATTGGGAATTGCATCAGAGAGTTTTCAGGGTCCAAACAATTCACTAATGCAGTTATGTTTGTATCCAGAGACACCAGAGCAGACATACAAGTTCATAAATTGGTCTCCAAGGATCTATTCTAGTTATACAGTTATGTGCAAAATAATAGCAGTTTAACATTAGTAATGTGTTTAATTACTGTTTTTGTCTGAAAACATAAGACAACCTGGTCACAAATTCATGAGTTGCTGTAGCCAAGTAATGAGCAATCAAAAGTCATGACATGTACGCTGCTTATTTGTTTTAACTGACTAATTTAATGAAAGGGGATGTCCTAATAAATAACAGTGTGGACTTCATTTAGTGAGGTCGTTCGTTCTGTGAAGAAAAAGGTGTCAGTTTTGGCCCTTATTTAATAAAGGAGGGAAGCCAATGTTGTACTTGCTCTTTGTTGCCCATTCTCAGTGAGTACAATGGGTCATTACAGACATTCTACCAAAGAAGAAAGAACTTTTATCAAGATATTGATTGGAGAAGGCAAACATATAAAAATGTCCAGAAAAGAATTGGCTGCTCAGCTTAAAAGATCACTAATGCTTTCAAATGGCAAAACCAGAAACATGCGGTAGGAAGAGGAATACTACCAGTCGACTGGATCCTAGAATAACAAGAATGTCAAAGAAGCATCCGATGATGATCTCCAGGGAAATCAAAGATCTTCATTTATCTGTGAGTATTGCAACAATCAGAAGATGCCTACATGAAGCCAAACTATTTGCTAGAGTCCCTCGTAAAGTACCATTGCTGAAGGAAAAAAATGTCTTGAAAAGGTTACATTTTGCCATAGGACACATTGACTGGCCTAAAGAGAAGTGGCCCAACATTCTATGGACACATGAGAGCAAGATTGTTCTTATTGGGTGTAAAGGCCACATACAATTTGTCAGAAGATCCATAAACACTCAATTCAAGCCACATTACGAAGAGAAGACTGTAGAAAATGGTGGTGCAAGCAGAATGGTTTAGGGATGTTCCTCATACTCTGGAGTTGGGCCCATTTATCGCATAACAGGCACGACCAGTTTGAATACATAAAAATACTGAAAGAGGTCATGTGGCCTTATGCTGAAGAAGACATGCCCCTGAAATTGATGTTTCACCAGGACATTGACCCCAAACATGTCAGCAAGTGGGCAACATCCTGGTTCTATACCAACAAGATTGATGTTATGAAGAGGCCAGTTCAATCCCCAGACCTCAAACCACTTGAGCATTTGTGAAGGGACATAAAAGATGGGGTTTTGATGCAAAACCTAAAAATGCAAATGACTCGTGGAAGGTAGTTCAGTCTTCCTGTTTTCAGGTGTCAGACGTTAGTTGACTACATGCCATAAATATGTAGATCAGTTCTCAGAAATAAAGGTTACACAAGTAAATATTAGTTTAGTAATCTACAGAAAAGCTCAATCTGGGAACAAATTTCAGTTTATACTGTAAATATTCGAGATGGATAATGAAAATGCACACACTGCTATTTATTTGAACAGCCTATTATTACATTTTCTTCATTTTCAGTTTATAATTCGATATTTCAGGTTTTCATTTAAATTTGCAGAACTCCCAGTGTCTTTGTGTATATGGAAATAAATGCTATTATGAAGATTGAGCTTTTTCTCATTTGTTTGAAACACACTGCTATTGATTTGCACATAACTGTTAATTGACATTTCTGGAATTCCAAGTATAAAGATCAAAAGTAAATGGAGGCAGCCAAAATTCTCCAGATTTGTGGATATCACTAGATTGTGTCCGTGAAGGGACAAATACTGGTCGGTTTATCCGACTGTTCTTTGTCCTGTTTTACAGCCGCCCCCCCGGCCGCGGGAGGGGGGGTGGCTTTTCTCCGTGATGAGCGGAGAAAAGCCCTCCCCCTTCACATTCACTTGCACATATTTTGACATGTAATCCGAGTTGAGTTCCACTATCAAAACTGTAGTGTAAAAACAGCTTAACACTAAACAGTTCTGGATCTGACAACGAATATATCAAAGGCTTTAAAAAGAGCAGTAACATCTAAGTCAGACCTGCACAACATTGCAGGGTAAGGGGGGGTTGACCACCTGGAACCACCCACAAACATCCTGGGAATGCTGCTGGACTGCCCGAGAATTTCCCCCTTCAGAGCTGCCAGGATTGCCTCTGGACACCCCCAACCCAGGTGGTACCGCTTGTTTTGGGGTGGGTTACAAAGCCATGTTCCTTTGTGGGGCAGCCAGAAATGCTTTGTGCAGGGCTGCTCTAGGCCCATAGCTCGAAAACATGCATAAATGTGGGACATTGAATCCCCCCTAGTTTTATTAGGGAACCTGTCGGAACTAGAGATATTTTGAGGCTATGTCCATATGACGAGTATTTCAAATCGGAATATACGAAGATTCTAACTTGAAATATTTATCTAAGACTGAACATAATCCATTGCCATTGACCCAATTAGAAAATACGCATTGTAGTTCATATAACGAGTATAAAGTTTTTTTGCCATAAAAAAACTTAGAACACATTCATTCTTTGGTTGGAAAGCACATGGAAATCTACTACAGAATTTATGTCAGTGGGGATGGCTAAACACCTTGTGTAAACTTGCCCAGAACATTTGTATGTGTTTTTTAATGCGGATCCACATTCAAAACCATGTAGATATGAATGAGACTCATTTCTGACTGTAAACTGCGCGTAAACCCCACCCCCACCCCTAATTTCTGCAGCAATGCTGGCAGATCTTAAATGTCTATATTGAAAAGATAATATCTGGATATGATGCTGAGCACGTGCACTAAGCTTCTTTGGTCGACCATGTTGAGGCCTGTTCTAAATGGAACTTGTCTTGTTAAACCGCTGTATTGTCTTGAGCACCGTGCTGCAGCTCAGTTTCAGTGTGTTGGCAATATTCTTGTAGCCTAAGCCATGCTTGTGTAAAGCCACAATTCTTTTTTTAAGATCCTCAGAGTTCTTTGCCATGAGGTGCTATGTTGAACATCCATTGACCAGTATGAGAGAGAGAGAGCGATAATAACAAATTTAACACACCTGCTTCCTATTCACACCTGAGAATTTGTAATATTCACATGACACTGTGGAGGGAAAATGGCAAGTTGGGCAAAAATGTACCATTGTATTTGGGGGTGTACTAATTTTTGTTCCACGGTTTAGACCTGATTTTGTGTGTTGAGTTATTTTGAGGGCACAAAAAAAATTTACCAAGCGTACACGACTATTTACTTTTGTTTCAAACTGTCATATCTTAGTGTCGTCCCGAAAGATATAAAAAAATATTTAAAAAATGTAGGGGTTACCCCCACTTTTTCCCGAGATTATAATTTTGTGAGCAGGCGTGCTGCGGGACCCCATCTTGGCCACGCTTGGCCCTGAATCGCCGTCTTTCGTAGGCGGAGGGACTCGACCCAGGCTCCATTTTTAAACGGGGCCTCAGCCAGCATTTTTGAAACAAGAAAAACAATACAAATAAAAACCTCAGGCCTCTGGCACTGACAAAACCGTTAGCCCTTTCCCCAACTGGCACCCAGAGTCACCAAAGGGGATAGGCTTCCCCCACCTCTTGGGTCCCAATTGCTCCCCCCCTTCAGCTCTGCGCCCAACATCCAGGTAGCGACCACGCTCCCGAAAACCCCAATCGAGGCTTTTTTGGGCCCCAAGATCTGTACAAGACCGGCCTGGAAACGGGGAATAGAGCCCCCCAACGCATTGTTTACCCCAATAAAGCCGCCCCGGGAAGGGGCTAAAAAACCCAAAACTAATATAAACTGCTGCCAACCACTTAGTGGTGGCTGAAAACTCAATGGCTGGCTCCATCCCCAAGGCCAGTAACTTGGTGGCGGTGTCTTGCAGACCCCGCTGCAACCCCTAATGGCAGAAAACTGCGATCCCCAGCAGCCCTTCTCCACATTTTCCCCCCTTTTTGATAAAGGCCTTTATATTGTGCATTTAAAATTGGGTATGTGTGTGAACAAAAACCCTCCCATCCCTCTGAAATATCTGCTGTTTATATTGTGCATTGAATTTGGTAGTTTATGTTTTGACTTAAACCCCTCAACCCAATCTCACAGCCTTATTTGTATAACCCCCCTGTTGTATATTATGTGAGTTATGTGTAACAACCCTAGTGCCCCATAATGACCCTGTGTTTTAAATTTATTTAAACAATATTCCCCTTGAAGTTTTGCTTTGCTTGGCCAGTTTACTCCCCAAATTTACGCACCTGGGTTAATTAGCTAGAAGGAACTTACATTGTCTTAAAACAGAAGCTTAGGTCTCGAGACCGTGGGGTCTCTGGGGCAATTTAGGGCCCAATTTTTTGGAAGAAATATTTGAAAGTTTTACAGATCACAAAATAGGCCAAAAATAGACAGAAGTAGTTTAAAGGGAGCTTAAGGAACCCTGATGTAGTAACTGGTCTCTTAAAAAAAACCCCTTTTTCCCAAATGCCACCTTTATCACCTTGAGCCATCTGCCTCCTTTCCCTACAACCCATTTCGCCCCCTGAAAATAAAACCACATCAGGCCTCTCCCCCCTCCCTATTTTACACCCACACACTGTTTTCCCTTTTAAAATACCCAAACCCACCCATCCCCCATAATGTCGCCCCAAACACCGCCCCCCCCCCCCCAAACCAACAAAACCATGCCATTTTTCTTTTTCCTGCTTCGCGCGGGGGGACATTCCCCAAAACCCAGGCCCACCCCCCTTTTAAAAGCTCACCCCTCCCCTCCTCCTAGAAACCCTGCAACTGTTTGCATTCGCTGTACTCTTTTTCTGCACTTTTACATGTGCTCTGTGGAATGCCCGATTGTTGGTAACAATCACTGTGTTCATACCTGTTCCTCTTAACTCCTTAATTCCTCGCTCCCACTGAAACATGGCTCCAGCAATCAACACCGCTTCCCTTGCGCCCCCCCTATGGGGGCCCTACTTTTTCACCCCACCCCCAACCTAAAAACGGCCCATTTTGGGGGTTGGCATATTCTCTCCCACACGCACTTCCAGGTCATTCCCCCTGCACCCCCCCTCACTTTCCCCTCCTTTGGGGCCACACTCTCAGACTTTTGGGGCCATTTTCCCCCAGAATCCCCATTGTGTACAACCCCCCGGGCTCCCCCGCCTTTTCTGATCATTTTGCCGCCGGGCTCCCTCACTTCCTCTCCACTGAAATACCCACTCTCATCATGGGCGATTTCAACCCCCCATCGCCCCCTTGTCCCTTCTGCCTCTCGGTTTCTTTCACTAAATCACCCTTTTTGGCCTCTTGAAAATTTACAGATTCCCCCACCCAAAAGATGGACACGCTCTTGATCGGTTTTCTGCATCATCTCAATTTTCAATTTCTAACCTCCAAAATTTCCTTATGCTCTCTCTGACAAAACCCTTATCTCCTTCACTATCACCAATTCTCACCTTCTTGGACACACCTGCCCTCCCCCCCCAAAACATTCGCTCCATGAACATCAGGGAATCATAGCACCCTACATCCTCAAATTCCTCCAATTCCTGACTCCTGTCCGACCTGGCTTCAAGCAGTACAATGAAACTCTCTCAACCACCCGGACATTTGGCAACCTCTCAAAACCCCACCACAGATCAGACCCCACCCCCTTGGCACAACCCCAGACTCGCTTCCGCACGAGTTAAGGTGTGCTGAGAGATTTTGGAGAAAATCAAAACTACCGCAGTTTTCTCCACCAAATTCATGCTCAGCACTTACCCCTGCCCTTCACTGCGCCAAACAAAAAATTTACCTCCCCCCATCCCACATTTCACAACAAACCCCCAAAAGCCGTTTGAAAAACTTTCACTCCCTCCTAGCCCAAAACTCGGCCCATCACTGACCTCTGTGCTGAAACCTGGCCCCTTATTCAAAAACAAAATAGACAGTACCGGCAAAACAATTTATCTAATCCTAAGAAACCCCCAGCCCCGCCCTCCCGGCACGTCCTTTAGTCTGCCTCAGCCCTTGACCCAACGACAGAAGAAGAATGCCAGGGTTCTCTCATCTTTTGCCCACACCCGCTCTAGTGACCCCATTTCCCCTCCCCCTTGTCCCGTCTATTCTCCAGCTTCATCTCTCACCTTACCGCAATCTTAACCTTTCTCTCTCAAATGGGATCTTTCCCATCCTCTTTTAAAACCATCATAACCCCTTTTCTTAAAAACCCTCTGGGCCCGTCCTGTCTGATAACTACCGACCAGTCTCTAACCTGCCCTTCATCTCTAAATCCTGGAAAACCTTTGGGCTACTCCCGTTTAATCCGCTATCTCCTTTCAACTCCTTCTCGATCCTCTACAATCCGGTTTCCGCACCCTGCACTCCCAAAACTGCTCTAGTTAAAGTCTCAATGATCTCCTCACTGCCCCAAAACAAGGGCAAATACTCGTTCGCTTCCCTGGATCTCTCTGCAGCATTTGACAATGTGGTCACCCCCTTCTCCTCACCATGCTCAGCACCTGGGTCCAGGCCCGCCTCGCTTTTTTCTCTTCCACCTTTCTGACCCCCTCCTTCAGTGTTCCCTTTGCTGGGTTTTACCCCCTTCCTCCCCTTTGCTGTCGGGGGTTCCCCAGGATCTTTTTAGGTCCTCTCCTTTTTTTCACTTTAAAATCCCCCCTTGGACAAACCATCAGCAGATTTGGGTTTTTCCAGTACCATCCTATGTGATGACACCCAATTTTACCACCTCCTCCCGAGACATACTCCTGCCCGATACAAAACACCAGTGACTGTCTGTCCCCGTCTCTGACATCATGCCCCTTTTCCATCTGAAAATAAACCTCATAAAACCGAACTTCTTGTCTTTCCACCCCCTCTTTAACCAAAAATACCCCTATCTCGGTCCTCAGTGTGTGGCACCACCCTAAACCCCCGGCAGCAGCCCCTGTCTTGGGTATACTAGATTCAAAACTGACCTTTACCCCATATATCCAATCCCTTTCCCCCCTCCGTCATCTGCACCTCAAAACATCTCCAAAACCGTACTTTTCCACTGTGGAAACAGCTCAAACCCTCATTGTTTCTCTTTTTCACTCCGTCTTTACACTGCAACCCTTGCTTATCGGGTTTCCCCCTCTGCAAAATCCCCCTCTGCAATCGTTTGAACAACCCCGGCTTGTCCCTTTTTCTCCACCGCTTACTGATGCCTCTACCCTGTGTCATCATGCATGGTTGCCCATCCATACAGAAAACAAATAAACTCACCACTCCACCCAAAAGCTCTCCACAGTGTTGCTCCTCCCTACATCTCCCCCTCATCTCTGTCTACCACCCTACCCTGCTCTCCCCCTTTCTGATGATTCAGACTACTTCCCCAATCATCCGAAAACCCCCCTGCCCGTCTCCAAGATTTCACACGTCAGCACCCTTTTCCATGGAATAGCTACCGCGGGCGATCAAGCACATTTCCCAACCCCCACAGTTTTAAGAGGGCCCGAGAAAACATCTTCTCACCTGGCCTACCCAAAATCCCAACTGCTTCAACCCTTCCTCCCTACACTAGGGCCTCACAGGCACTTATCTGTATATAGATGTACTTCAGGGTGGCTGGGCACCCAATTTCTATGTAAAAAACCCCTTAAATTTTTGTAACATGGCTGGCCATAGTAAACTGAGCCTTCTTAACCCCTTTTTCCACCCATACACCATAAAAGATTTTAAGCCCCCGCGAGCAGGGTCCTCATACCCGTGTTCATTTTTAAGTTCTTTTAAAGTATAATGCTGTATTAACCCCCTAATTTGTAAAGTGCTGGGATAAGTTGGGGTTTTTTTATAAAAATTTAAAAATTTTTTTATTAAATTAATTTTCTCACATTGCACAGGCTCCTCCGGGTCAAAACTTTACTTTTGGGGGACGTCATCCCCATATCTTCGGGGGCAGAGAGACATTGGCACATACATAGCTGGGGCTCACCCCTGCATTCACCACAACGGCAAAAAAACTAAATCATAGCCCTTTTTAAAGGTGGCCCCTCCTGCACGCTCTGCAACAAATGTCTAAATACTCACACCCATCCGACATACACAGAGTTACTACTGACCCCCCCAAAACCACGCTATCGCACCTTGTGGGGCTGCGTACATATACCGACTATTTGGCATATGTCCACTGGGCAGATTTTTCACTTTTTTTGGATCTCCTAAGCCAAGTCCCCCTGGTTTGCCCCAGCAAACCTCACAAGTTTTAAATCAAAACTGTAAGATGCATCTTCTCAGCCTCTCCATCCACCATGGCCATTTGGGGGGCGGCTCTGACCCCAAAACCTTTCTACCTTTTTGTCTGCGGAGTATTACAAAAAGGCAAAACACCTAGGAAATTTTTGTGATGTTTCTCCCTTCTTTACCAGGTGATTTTCCCAAATGTTGAGGACACGTTTTCCCCTTTTTATCCCCCTGAAAACCGCAACGGGAAGACTACATTCACGATCGTATCCTCCTTTCATAATACCCCCTTTCCCCACAATTAGGGGGGTCACTGCATCCCTGATTTTTACAGCCCTAAACAGGTGTTTGACTTGTGGTGATCATCTTTGCAGGCCTACATATTATTACAGGTGCCACAAACAATGCATATTCCGTAATACAGACCTCCTCACAACTACCAGACATGCTAATAATTTCAGAGTTACTATGGACAACCTCTATAGACACTTTGTCTGCCATTATGACATTACCTGGCACCCCACCAGTGTCCGAGGACACATTCTTCTGTGAACACCTCTCACTGGCTCTGTCTAGCAGCAGTCCCTCGGCCATAACCATCTCTAAAGAAGAACACTGTCTTCTCAGGGCACTCCTTCATCTTGCTCACCACCATTCGCTGGGTCAATGTGGTCCGATTTACAACCAGGATAAACATCATTTCAACACCAGTAGGCAGCAGAAAATCGGCTACCAAGCTCCCACCGGAGGTCACCAAAAAAATAGGAATGCCACCCTGTGAGACTTTAATATTTTTCCCCTTTAAACCTTTGGGGAAAAGTATCAGTTGCCTCAACACCAGGCACCTCTTTACCGCCTGAGGATTCAAATACGCTCACCTGCCCTTCATGTGCCTGAGCGAACCCTCTTTTCTGCTGAGTCCTGCAGCTCCCTTTTTTCTGTCACCGCCATCACTGCCGTCCTTGTGACCCTTGCAGTAAAAACTACTGAAAATACAACAACCAGGGGAACATGGGGGGACTACAGGCCACAGCGCGACCTTTCTCTTCACCCTCTATAGTGTCACAATCTGGATTTCCATCACAGATATACTACTCAGGGCTGCACACAGAATCTGCCTCAGCACACGTTTTCTTTACAAACATATTTACATCACTCTCTGAGGCCTCATTCATGCAGGTATACACCGCACTGGGGTCTAGACACACCCTCATTAAACTAGTCTCCCCCAAAAAACAAATAGTGGGAAAAGTAATCATTCCCAGGATTCTCCTGTTCCCTTCCAGGCCGAACACTGAAACAGGAAAGCTCCTCTCTGGGACCAACAGCAGTCAAACAGAACTGGTGGCTATCAATGACTGGGCACGCATTACCTGTGACTTGCAGGCTACCATCAGGTACACACAGTTCGCAGTGGTCACTGGTAGACACATTTATGAACTGCACATCAGACACTTCGCACACTTCTGCTGGGCACTCATATTCACAGGTTTCCACAACTGGAGATGCAGAGGACACCTTGTTGCTAGGGGCAACCACATTAGCTCCTCCTGGGTCTGTAGTGTTAACACATGTCTCCATATTGTCATGCACCCAAGGACACACACTCTCTGCTATATTCTTAGCCCTGTTAATCATGACCTCTAGGGGCATACTTGAGCTTGTCTGCTCTACAGCCGGGGCTGAAACTGCTTCAGGAGTTAATTCACACTCTGCCTTTACTGCACCCATAGCCCTGAAAGCCATAACCTCCAGGGGCAAACCTGAGCTGCAGCACCCCTAGCCGCTTGTTCACACATAGCATGTTTCTCGGGCCTTAATGCAGTTAAGAGGTTTGCTGATGATAAGTCAACATACAACATATTAAGTCCATCTGACTCTGTAATTCCAAGTTTAATAGTCCCGCTACTCTCAGGATTCTCCTCCTGTCCAGGCAGAACATCCGGACACACGTTCAACGCACCCTGATTAATGTTAGAAGAATCAGACACCCACGTCTCAGGGACTTTCATATGCAAGTCATCAGACCTGTCCCTTTCCGGCAGTGGCACAGAACACTCAGGGGGTCCTTCCCAGCAGTAACCATATATCTTTACCTTCGCCATCCCCCACAACTGCCAGAAATGTGGAAAGCTTCTGCCAAGTATTATCTCCACCTGGAGCTCCTCACACACCTCAAGCACATGACTGACAGTCACAAAAACCATTTCAAAAAATATGGCAACAGTCGTACCAGTTTCTGGTTGGGTCTTCATAAAGGGTATAATGTCCGGTTGGACTCTGGAGATCGTTTGGCGACAGTCCAAATCAACCAATAGTGGGATGTTACCAACTCCAGGGTTCTTACTGGCAGCTCCTCATGTGGGACTACAACAGCCACCTGCTGCTGTAGAGATGGGTTGCTCCTGGTTACGTCCGAACCCAGGCCTCTTAAGGATTTGGCTTTGCCCCGACTGGGCATATCCTTTATCTGGACCGTCATTGAGGCTGGTTGCCCTCGGTAACAACCGTATCCCTGGACCTCGGCCGCCCTGTCCTTGTAGCCCCAGCCTTCTGCACCGACCCTTTGTGGGCTGTTGAGCCTTTCTTTCTTGCATAGCTGTTGTATACAAAAGGATGGCCACGGCACAGGCCTGATGCTGCTGGGAATAGCGGGGCAGCTTGGCCACATCTTCGTTCAGCAGGGCAATGGCCTTCTCAAAGTACTTTGTCAGCTCTCCCATGGTAAGAGGGGGAAAAAAAACTCTGGCAACGACACAGTCTCTTCACTGGGGCATGTCCCCTTCTCTCTAGAGATGGTCTCTTTAAGCAATGGACAAAGTCTCTTGCTCCCCTGCAACAAAGTCAAGCTGCTGGCCCTTTAAATTTTGCGGCAGCAGTCCCATGCACTTTCACACGTGCCAATAATGCCTAGTCAGTGGCAATTATGCCCGCATCCTCTCCCAAAATAGAGGGCTGCTCCGGGCCACCATTTTGGCCCCCTTTTTGGCCCTCTGGGATCCCCCGTCTTTCGTGGGAAATGGCACTGGGACACCAGCCCGGGTTTACACGGCCCACCAGCTTTAATGAGGCAAAAAGAAAAAAAAACAATACAAACAAAAACCCAGGCCGTCTGGCACTGACTAAACTCGTTGTCCCCCCCATATGTGGCCGGACCTAGCGTCCATACCAAAAAATGCACCTAAATTTCACCGAATGCTATAGGTTCCCTCACCCTTTTGGGGGGCCGAGATCCCCTCCTAGCCTCGCTCTAACATCCGGTTCAGACCAAACCCCTTAAAAAAATCCGGAGAGAGGCATTTATAGGCCCCAAATCTGCCCAAGCCCTGGCCTGGGACAGGGGGAGTGAGCCCACCCAACGTTTTAACTACTCCCAATAAGAGCCCCCAGGAACGGCTGAAAACCAAACAATCATAACTGGCTCCCAACCACCAGTGTGGCGGGCAACTATATGGCTGGCCCTATCCCCACCAAGGCCAGGTGGCGGTGAAGGCCCCCTGTTTTTTTTGTTTGCGGCCCCAAGCTAAAACGCGAGTTGCTATGCGGAGGGGCAAGAAAAAAAATTCCAATATGGATTTTGCTGGACTGTTGGCTACATACTCAAACCCACATAAGCGCAATAACCCAGTATTGTTTTTAATGGTTTTTTTGATACTTTAAAAAATTAAAAAAGTGGGGTTCTAAGTTTGTAACCACTGAAAACTCTTTTTATTCAAAGACCAGGGCGGCAGGAACCCTGTTCATGGCCGTGGCATAACGCATAATTGGAAACACCAGGCTATTTTAAAAGGAAAATAATGGGCCCCAAAAAAACGGGCTCTTTGGGGACAATTGTCCTTTTTAAATTAGGGGTGCGGTAACATTTTTTCCCTAAAAATCTAAAATACAATATTTACAAAAAAGTGAGGGGTAATCATTTGTGAATAATAATGAAGATAAATAAAGATAGATAGATAGATAGATAGATAGATAGATAGATAGAGGATTTTATATAATTCTCAATGGGAAGACCAAGATGTCTAATATTAATAAAAGCCCTGCATGGGGGGCCCAAAAAAGAAGGGGCCCACCACTCTTTAAATCACAATGCTTCCAAATGTCATTAGATTGAATTATAACATAATCAAAAAGAATTTTTTAGCCACAGTTACGGTAATTTTTGTTAAAGGACCTTAAGGGTGTGCTATAGGATAAGCTGTTAAACAGCACAAGACCCACACAGTGTTGTTGCACAGAGGCCCTCTTCAGTCATTCAACTTGTATAACAAATAACACATTTTTTTTAACCCTAAAGGGCCTGTTAGAAAGACAATTTGTAACCCAATCAGAGTGGAACATTTCCGCAACGAGGAGTGCAGGGATTGATACAGATAGGTTCAAGGCACACTCCATAAGAAGTGCAGCTACTTCTAAGACTGCAGCGAAAGGAGTGCCTCAAGGCATTATCTTTAAAGAAGCCAGATGGACATCACAAAGAACGTTTGTAAAATGTAAAAATCAGCTGGTGCAGAGCAGTTGTGTCCTGTGGAAAATACAGTTTGCAGGAATCTAAGATCTGCATATCTGCATTTGTTCTAGGCAAGCCAGCAAACAACAGTACCCAACCCTCCAAAACCCAAAAACTATTTGGGATATCTCATGACAAAAGCTTTAAATGGGGGGGTTTTTATCTCAAACATGATGGGATATTAATAGGATATGCCACAAAATTTGATAAGTATAGTCCCCCGTCAGGGGGCCCCCACCTGTCTCCCAAGGGGGCCCCCAGAACGTTCGTTAGAAGAGGAGTAGGGTCGCCTTCGCACAACTCCCAAATCCTGTTCTTGGCAGTTTTAGACAGCGAATATATATTCGGCTGTATTAAACCCCCAGAAATAAGGGAGGTTAGGTCCCAGAACAAGCGCTTTTTCGTTCAAAAAAGGGCTTTTGGGGAACTGCCCTAAAAAGGGTGTGGGTTTTTCGAAGTGGACATCAAGGCACACCCCTTTTTGATGAATGAGAACAGCATTAAAGCATAGCTTTTTGAGATACTACCAAAAAGAAAAAATTCTGGGAGTAAAAACCCCAAGGAAAGTTTTTGGTCCCCATGTTGAAAGTTTTCATTTGCTTTTTATCATCTGTAGTTTCCAGGACACGGAGCAATGAGTTACTCATGATGGTGCTAAGAAGAGGCAGAAAAGAATGGCCCTCATTTGCTTGTGTGGTTGCACTTGAAAAGTGTCTGAAAATGTGGCGCAATTTTAGCACATGCTGCAGACAAATTTATTATGGGCTTAAGACACTTTCTGCAAACTTCTTGGTAAGTGAGTGTGGCTTTCTGGAAAGTGGGTGTGACATCACAAGAAAGTGGGCATAGCATAGAAAATAAGCCAAAAAAACTGGCTTAAAGGTTAGACAAGTCTAAAACTTCATCAATTTATTGATCAGCATAAGCTACCGTGATAAATCTGGTGCATTTTTAGACTAAGTTTACGCTGTCTAACTTTTAGACAGTGATAGTAAATCAGGGCTAGTGTCTGCAGCAATTTAAATGTGCCCCGACTGCCACTACTTAAAACACAATACCCCTCCAAGTGCCCGGCCTGCCGCCAAATGCCTCACATCCAGTACTCTGTCTGCTACTGAGCAATTACACTGCAGTAGTAAAGAGCACTACATGCAGCAAAACCAGCACTGACCAGGCTGGACAGGGGGTGTTTGGGTTTTAAGTAGTGGCAATCAGTACCACTTGGCGCACCCTTTTCTGTTTGCTGCTGAATATAAAAAAGCAAACATCGGCTACAAATAAATAGATAAATAAAAACTTTTTTTTACTCATTGAAGGGGCACATGGTGGTCATTGGCATATGTGGCTGTGTTTTGTCCGCATGCATCAGCCACAACACGGAAACCCACCATTACTGGGGTTTATTCAGTCAGTGCTTAGGGTAGTATGAAATGTAAAAATAGTCCTGCTGCTGATAAGAAGAAATAAGATAGCAGAAAGAGGAGACTAAGTCATATAGTTAGCTGAAATTTTTATTTTAGAGAAGTTATCTAGCCAAAAGAAAAGTTTTGTAAAGTTTAATAAAAAAGTTAAAGGGGTTGTTCATGCCTAAAAATAAATATAATAGTGATCCTGTGGCCCCTATTTAAATAAAAAAACTATACTTGTCACCCCCTAGATCTAATTTCCAGCACTGCGTCTCTGATGTACGTACACGTTCGGAAGTAGAAGACTGTAAACACAAGACTGGAGAAACATGGCACTGGAATGGAGGAGCAATGGCAGTTAAGCATAGTTTTTTATTATTATTTTTAATAGGGCCCCAGAAGAATTATATAATTTTTTTAGGACATGGACAACCCCTTTAATCATGCATAACACTCATGCATAACTTTAGCCTTTTTTTTTCTTGGTCTCAGCATTTAGTTCATCACTTAGAAAATGGTTTGTTATGTGTTCAAAGTGTGAGAGGGTCAGTTCGGTGATCAAGTAACGTTTAAAGGGGTTTTGCCACGAAGTGAGTTCCTTACCTCTTATCTGTTCCGGAGAGAATATAAACAAAGCATGCTGAGTCATGAATGGCTGCATGGGGGAGAGGGAGAGGGGTGAGCAGAGAGTGAGGAAGAAGGGAGCGTCTGCAATGTTTACTAAAATAATTACAATACAGCAGACAACCTCATACACTGCACTTTCTCCCCAGCCCCTTGCAAGCTCCTTCATGTTCCTTGTCATCAGATAAGAAATGCAAAAACGCAAGCCCGGCCAGATCAGCTCCTGTCAGTGTCCTGGTCGTGTCTAATGTAAACTTTCAGGAAACTAAGGGGGACTGAGCAATGCTGTAGCTCTCACAGGCTCTTTTTATAATCACATATATTTAGAAAAGTGATTAAATACCCATTTTGGAGGATCCCACGTCAACATTAGATCATATCAAAACCCCTTTAAGGGCACATATAGCATTCTTAAATCCAAACATGTTTTTTTTTTGGCATTTATTGGCAAAACAATATAAACAGGTGGAAAACAAAACAAAATAACTCCTGCTTGTCCGAGCGCTAACTACTACTATTATTATTATTTATTTTAGAGCACCCTTAGTTCCAGAGTGCTGTACATTAGAGGTGGTTACATAAATAACATTGGTCAAATAACTACAAGGTGACGATAAGTAACTAACAACTGGTACAGAGGGATAGAGGGCCCTGCCTGTGAGGGCTTACTGTCTACAGGGATATAGGGGAGAGACAGAAGGTGAGGGGCAGACATATTTGTGGGATGGAGTAGTACAACACGGTTAATGTTGGGTATAGGCAATCCTGAAGAGATGGGTTTTCAGGTTACCTTTGAGACTAGTGAGAGTGGGGGAGAGTCTGATGTGTTGGGGTAATTAGAGTGTGGCAGAAGCATGGGAGATGTCTTGGAGATGGTTATGTGAAGAGCTGATAAGAGGAGAGCAAAGAAGGTCCTGTGAGGAGCAGAGATTGTGTGAGGGAAGGTATCTAGAGATTAAGGCAGAGATGTATGGAGGGGAGAGGTTATGGGGAGCCTTGTAGGTCAGGGTTACTTACTTGAAATGGATTCGCTGGGCAATGGGTAGCCAGTGCAGGGATTGGCAGAGGGGAGGGGCAGAGGAGAATCGAAGAGAGAGGGGTATCAGATGGGCAGCAGAGTTAAGATAGTTTGTAAGGGAGTGATTGTGCTAGACGGGAGGCCACAAAGAAGAATGTTGCAATAGTCTAGGCGGGAAATGACGAGGGCATGGACAAGTATTTTTGTGCTATCAAAGTTAAAGAATTAGTGCATTCGGGAGATATTTTTCAGGTGGAGGTGGCAGGCAGATGCAAGAATTTGGATGTGTGGTTTGAAGGACAGATTGGAGTCAAAGGTTATCCCAAGGCAGTGGACTTGTGGAGCTGGTGAGAGAGTGTAGCCGTTGACAGTGATAGAGAGATCAGGTGGAGGGATAGAGTGGGATGGTGGGAAGATGATAAATTCAGTTTTCTCCACATTTAGTTTTAGGAGGCGGGAGGAGAAGAAGGAGAATATGGAGGAAGGACAGTTAGGGATTCAGGAGAGTAGAGACGTGACAGTAGTAATTTTCCCTCACGACAGCCTTAATAACAACAAGCCAAGTTGTAGACTTGGGCTACCACCTGGTGTTGCCTCTCAGGCCAAACCTAGATAGCAGACTAACTAACTTTATATAGGCCAGCTAAACTCTGGCCTGGAACATGAGGAGTAGTCACCCACCCGACACTTTGACTACTCCCAGTAACAGCCATCCTAGATCAGCTGATTTAAAACAGATATTCCAACTGTTCAATAGGTGTCAACTACTATTGCAGCTGACACAATTACAGCAACATATCCTATCTCAACAAGGCCTGGTACCTCGGTGACATGTATCTGTCCTTTACTATGTATACGTGAGTACTCTTGGTGAAATGTACACACCATTCACCACCTTACCAGTCATGGCCTTACATACCCTCCTCCTCTGCTCAGACCTGAGGGGAGCACACTTTGCCTGTAGACAATGGACACTTGACAATGCATCTGCACATCCTTGCTGAGACCCAGGACGGTGTTCCACATAAAACATGAAATCCTGAAAGGCCAAGAACCACCTGTTACTCTTGCATTTATACCTTTATTTTGGGCCATCCATTTTGGCGAGTGCTCAGCAACCACCCTGCATTGTCTCCCCAACAAATAGTACCTTAAAGACTCAATGGCCTACTTAAGAGCAAGACACTCTGTCTCTATTATGGCTTAATTCTTTTCTGCAGCTCTCCCAGCCCAGGTGCGTAGCTAGAGACTCATGGGCCCGGGTGCAAAACTTCAGCTTGGGCCCCCTACCGCCAGACACCGTCTGTTGACCAGTAGTTTTCAACAGGTTCCCTACTTGAGGTGACGGATGTCTGCAGCGTAGCGCGCTGCAGAAAATTATTTCTATTAAAAGGAATTGTCCAACAGAAGAAAATTAATTTCAAATGGGGTCAAAGAAAAACAAGTTATACAGCCAAAACATCTGTTCCCTCTTGCCCAGCCCCCTCACAAAATAAAAAAAAAATGTTGTGGGGTAAACAGGAAAAAAATGCAATTGTGCCTTTTGTTTTATGAGTTTAGTTCTTGTTGGAGTTAATGCTGAATAGTTTATTGACTTATCTGTATTCTGTGGGTCAGTAATTATACAAGGGCTACATTATCAGTACTATATAGCGACTAATATCATCATAATGTTACTGACCAAACCAGTATAGCAAGATCAATAATATCAATAACAACAATATAGAAGGACCAAAGAATACGCCATATATCACTACCATATAGTGACTAATACCACTATACTGTAACTGAGCAAATCAATATATCAAGACCAATAATATCAATAACAACAATATACAAGGACCAAATAATACCGCCATACTCCGACCACATATCACCATCATAGAGACTTAATAAAACCATTGTACTGTTACTGAATATAAACCATTACACTAACACCACTACTACCACCATACAGTAACCATATAGTGGTAGATAGCAGTTGTACACAGGCTCTACAGACATATAAGTGATTACAGGGCAGTTATATTTAGTGACTCAAAGGTGACATGTTTTCTGATGTTCTCTTTTTTCTTTCTTCATCCGGTCCAGACCCTCATGACATCTTCTCCCAGCCACAACTCATCCTTGCAAGTAGGTAGGAACACACCCCATATAGAAGACAGTCTGCCCAGATTAGGTAGGAAGATGCTTCTTTTAGGTAGGTTAGACCTTAAAAATTTGATAAGTGGCAAACTCTTCCTATTAAGTAGGTAAAGTCCCAAGTCATTATAGGGCCCCTTCTAGTAGGTAGATAAGTAGATAGGGCCACTTAAGGTAGGCAGATAGAGCCACTTAGTGCAGGCATTTAGGGCCACTTAAGGTAGGCAGATAGGGCCACTTAGGGTAGGCAGTCAGGGCCACTAAGGGCAGGCACTTGGGGCAACTAGAAAGGCAGGTTATAGGCCCTCAGTATATAGAAAGGTAGGCAATTGGACCCCCACTATACAGACAGGCAAGTAATTGGGCCCCCAGTACATAGATAGGTAGGTAATTGGGCCCCCAGTATATAGACAGGCAAGTAATATGGCCTCCTGTATATAGATAGGCAGGTAATATGACCCCCAGTATATAGAAAGGCAAGTAATATGACCCCCAGTATATAGCTGGGCAGGTAATATGGTGCCCAGTATAGCTAGCCAGGTAATATGGCCCCCAGTATATTGATAGGTAATATGTCCCCCAGTATATAGACTGGCAGGTAATATGGCCCCCAGTATATAGACTGGCAGGTAATATGGCCCCCAGTATATAGACTGGCAAGTAATATGTCCCCCAGTATATAGACAGGCAGGTAATATGGCCCCAAGTATATAGACAGGCAGGTGATATTGTCCCCAGTATACAGATAGGCAGGTAATATGTCCCCAGTACATAGCTAGCCCGGTAATATGGCCCACAGTATATTGATAGGTAGATAATATGGCCCCCAGTATAGCTACCCAGTTAATATGGCCCCCAGTATATTGATAGCCAGGTAATATGGTCCCCAGCAGGTAATTAAAAATGAAAAAAATACCAGTACTCACCTTTCCCTGCTCCTAGAAGCTACCGCCCGTCTTTGTCTTCTTCCTGGCAAAAGCGGCATGACGTCATCATGCCGTGCAGGCGCTCTCTTGCTCTCTGCTCGGCGACAGATGCACATACACGGCAGCAGCCTGAAGCCCGGCGAGGTTTGGGGCAGCGGCAGTTTTATCTGAGGCACAAGCCCCAGATAAAACTGCCCAGTGATGTGGTGTGCGACCGCTGCGACCCCTGTAGCTATACCACTGTCCCAACCCAATATTAGAGGTATCTGCCAGTACCACAAACTTATTTTATAGGTGCAATCAACATGGATCTCTTACATAACACCTCCTTTAACTTTCAGAAGACTTCGTCTGCCTTCTCATCCCATTTCACCATTGCGGCCTTAGACCCTTTGGTAAGGTCTGTAAGAGGAGCTGCGATCATAGCAAAGTTTGGCACAAATCTTCTATAATAGCCAGTTACCCCTAAGGCGGCTCTCACTTGTTTTTTTAATCGGGTTGTGGCCAGTTTTTAATAGTTTCAACTTTGTTTGTTTGAGGCTTAATAACCCCTTGTCCAATGTTATGTCCCAAGTAACAATCTTCCTTGAGACCTATGGCAAATTTTTATGGGTTTGCCATCAGCCTCCAACATCATCTAAAAAGGACTGCTGCATACTCCTTGTGGGGCTTTAGAATGAGATCCATTAATCTCAAAATGTGGCTGGGACATCACGTAGGCCAAAAGGGAGTACACAAGTTGTAAATGGCCATTGGGTCTGGAAAAAGCATTTTTTTTTCACTTGCCGCTTTAGTAAATGGCACTTGCCAACAGTCCTTTGCCAGGTACAGGATGGTGATTTCTGGCAGGGACAAACCGTTCCATTAAGTCATTAATAGAGTTGAGCGAACCCTCAAAAGTTCGAGTTCGTGTAGAACTCGAACCGTACTTCGAACCCCATTAAAGTCAATGGGAGAAGATGTTCTGGTTAATTTTTATACCCATACAGGTGAGGAGAAGCTGTAATTAGCATCTATAACAGTAAAATGGATGTGTGGAACAACTTAGTGAAAAAGATTTGGCTCTAAGAGTCACAGAAAAGAATTGACAGGCTAAAATAATTCATTCCTTTTAATGGCTAACTGAAAAGATGAGGACTGCATAGCTATAGGAGGTGCAGCGCTAGCAGTTGCTACGGGGCCCCTTTGACAAATAAGAAGACACCAGTATTGGAAATGGCACATGGTATCTGGCAGGAGACCCCTATCACTTTTTGCACCAGGGCCCAAGAAAATGTCATATATGTGGTGGCAGCAAGAACATCCCAACAGGGAACATGGAGGTTCAGCTGCCAGTGCCGTAGTTATATGGGGTACAGCAGTAAGCAGGGCTGCTGTCAGTCATCTATTAACCGTTTCAGGGCCCCGTGCAGCTAAATAAAATGGGGCCCCCACCCATTACTAGTTCCTATTTTTAACATATCACTGTGCCCCTTTTTGATTAGGGCTACTAACAGGAGTACTGCCATATTGGCACCCCTTTTACAGTAGCCTAGGAATAGGACATTGACTATTGCTGTCTTTTACAGCAGCATGATACCAAAAGCATCAAACATTACCTTTCGGACACTCAATAAAATTAGCAAGAAGAAATTACTATTTAAAACAAGATTTTTTTAAATAGGATAAATATTAAAAAGGTCAAGATTTGTTCATAGTCTCTTATTGAAGAACTGTACTCCGAAGACAGCAAATCACCTCTGTTCTTAAATGCCTATACTTCGCATCGGGCAAATAGGATTATAAATAGAAATTTTTTCTATGCAATATCGGTGAAATGTGGTTGTATGGAAGAACCCTGACAGCAAATCAAGTGGTCTTAAATGCCTATACTTTGCAACGGGCAAATAGATTATAAACAGAGTTTCTATGGAATATCTATACAAAACTCCATAACTCCCTGACTATTGCTGTGTATAATTCCCTTAGCTTTCTCCCCCCCCCGCCGAGCAATCTAATTAGCAGAGTTTTCTGTGTTAAATCACTATTAAATGGTATTTCTGCCTGCTGGCAAACCAGCACACAGAAGCAGCAGTGTGTTCACTACAGAAAGTAAGGTGGAAATGGCGTTCAACAGGAAATACAGTGACATACACATAAGATGGTCATGTGATTTTAGCAGCTAATGAGATCCCTACACCCTCACTGGTGATGTTTTTGACCCTCCCCTACCCCCGTGCTCTGCAATGATTGGTTGGCCACCAAAATTGAAGGAAGCAGCTGAAAAAGGCGCCAAACGCCTGTGCCATACCTGAATTTTTTACCTAACTTGCGGCTAAAAATTCAGTTTGGCTAGGGTTCGGAAAAACCGTAAAGTTCGTGCCGAACTAACCATTTTCTGAACAGTTCGGCTCAACACTACTCATGAACTCTAGGCATGGAATGGACATCAAATTTTGACAATCCATTTAACTTCCAGAAGTCATTGCAAAACCTTAGACTACTATCAGGTTTAAGTATAAGGACTATGGGGCTTGACAACCACTTCTTTACCTCTCTATAACCCCTAGAAACAACATCTTTTTTACCTCTTCTGGTATTGCCTGTCTCTGGGTTTCTGGTACACGATACGGCCTTGGTCTCACCTTTTGACCAAGAACCATCACTATATCATGCTCAATGACATTCACTTGACCTGGCAACTCAGAAAAGATCTCTCTAATCTTAAGTAAGAATTCCCTGACCTCTAGCACATGTACAACAAACAAAGATTCTGATATATGGACCACTGGCAATTCATTGCTAGGTACTTTCTTAGGCCCACTTTCCGCAGTGAGAACCTCTCGGGCCTTGCAGGGTTTCAGTTAACTTACATAGTAATCTTGAAACGGTTTTCTTTTCTATGGCTGGTATAACTTGCAGCTTACCTTGCTTACTTTCTCGTGAACCTTATAGGGACTTTACCACTTAGGGCAAGATGTATGAAAACTGTCTAGGTCTAAAACTCACTTTTGTGCCCATAGAAACCAATCAGAGTGCCCCTTTCATTTCATATAGTGTTCTGTACAAATTAAAGGGGCACTCTGATTGGTTGCTATGGGCAAGAAAGTGAGTTTTAGACCTAGACAGTTTTCATACATGTGGCCCTTAGTGAGAAACCTACTTTCTATGGCTGACATTAACACCAACACACAGCCACCTGGCACAAAGGACCTGACCTTTGCAGACCTATTGTAGGGTTCTTTTTTACCCTACAGAGTAGTTCATTATGAACCACAAAATGAGGATACAGCAACTTATCGTCCAATTCTTTGGTTACACCATTTATAACCTAAACACTTTTCTAGGCACTTGCCAAGTTCGGATCCCTTAATTGCCCTGTACCAAAGTTTCCCCTGGCAATACATAAAGTAGTTGAAAGTTCAATCTTGGAGGGAGTTTTGTCTGAGTCACCGACCAGGACCTCCAAAGAAAATTCACCAGTTCCCCTTGGTATTATGTCGCAGGGTCACAAACCTTATATACATTTTGTAATTTCTTACCCACCCTGCTCTGCTTATTTTACCCTATATTTCAGAAAAGGGGAAAATCACAACCAACAATAATAACATTAACCACACCCACTTCATTGCTCACTGACCAACATGGAGTCTCCACAGTGTCCAGCGCCATGAGATAGTCCTTAGGCACTTGGTAGCCATTTCCCTGGACCGTCTAAATATGGACTACCCTCTTTGGAAGTCAGTCTTGCCCCCTTAAAATAGTCACATTCTTAACATTTGCAGGTCTTCTCTGGTTCCCAGGGTTATTCAGGTCCTGCAGGAAGTCATCATTGGCGGTAAAGCTCTCCATGATGGACACAAGCTCGACAAAACTTTTTGGATCTGTGATAGGGCATGTACAAACTGTCAAGCATCACCCGTTTCACGATTTGTGCTGACATTAGTTCCTTTGACTGCAGCCACTTGCTGATAAGATAAAAGAAGAAGTACATTTGCAATCGGTTTGTCTGAATCATACTCCCAGATGTAGACTTGCTGTGCTTGGTAACTCCTATCCGGGACAGGATTTTTTCCTTTCCCTTGAGCTTTGTGTACACCTTGGTATCCTGGAGTCTTAGGTCAAAATAAGCCCTCGCCAGAAAGGGGGCCGGAACATCCGGCCACTGGTTTTGAGGTAGCTGCTCTCTTGGCGATCTTCTCAAAGGTAACCAGATAGGCTTCTATGTAATCTTCCGCGGTCATCTTCCTCAGAGCACTCTGTACAAGCTGCCAAGGTGCCAAATGAAGCCCTTGAGACATCCCTTGTCTCTACGCCAAGGTTTGTAATTGCTGGTACACCTCTTCCTGTTCTGCAGCAGTTTGGTGAACCATTGCCAGCAGACAATTCATCTCACTTTGGGCCTTTATAGCTTCCTTGTGCACCTGCTGCTTGTGAGCGTTCGCTTCCTGCGGTGCAGTAAAGGCTTGTTGGAGGTGGAGGTTCAACTCCTCCAACTGCTTTATCAGCTCCTCCATGCTTTCTGTTTAGTTAGGTCTCTGTCTGCAATGTCTCCTTTAAGAGTACTATGTAAGGACGTGCCCGCATCCTTCACCAAATGTGAGGAGGTCAGGTTGGTGGTCAAGCAGAGTTCAAGGGTACAAAGACACAGACAGCCTTCTTAAATCAAAGCACAGTACTTTTCCAGTATTTATTGGAAAAGCAATATAAACAACAGGTGGAATACAAAACAGAAAATAAAACAACCCCTACTCGTCTGAGTGCTAGCTACTACAGTAGGGATTTTCCCTCACTACAGCTTTAATAACAGCAATGCCATTATTGTTTGAGGTAAAAAAAACTCCTTTAAACCACTCAGCCTCCCAAGAAAAAAAGAATGCAATCTCATTCATTTTCGTAGTGCACAGTGTATTAATCCTTTTGACATAGCAATACATTTTGTGATAAAAAGAAAAGTAAAAAAAAAAAAAATTAAAGATGCCTAAAAATCACATGTACTATTTTGACATAAGCCTGTTTGAGCAATGTGCTAAACAAGTTATTGTGTATTCTTACAGCAGCTGAGGATGTAATTGTCTTTATTTTACTTGTTATGTTATATAGCTTATAGTATAAATGCCATGCAGATAAAGCCATACCTGTCACAGAAAATGCAACAGGGGCTTGGAAAAATTGACAGATAAAGGGTTGTAGGGTGTGCAAAATCATATATAAGAATTATGCAGGTGCATGGCTCCTTCCATTAGACTTACTGGATCTGTGTCTGAATGATCAGAATAGATTTTTATCCTCTGAAAATAACCATTGAAGGTTCCTACTTGTTGACTGCCAGCAGAGATCTTGAAAAGTATGAGGACCTATTATACAAAGTATATTAAAAATTTAAGTTGGCCAGTGGTCTCCAGCCTCCAGCTCCACCAGCTCCTCTCCAGTGGGACACCTACAAGCGTCTTTCATCGCTCAAGAGGTATCCAACTTAATCATGCTCTTACTTGACAAAAGATTTCACCTATTCCAATCATCGGTTAACTCAGCTCTCTCTCAAATCACAAGCCTCACCCAAAGAGTTAATGCGCTAGAAACAAGCACCAACACCTGCGAAACCGATGTTTCCCAACTTCATCATGAAACTTCTCTCCATACTCAACAGCTTCAAGACAAAATCGACGAGCTGGAGAACCGGAGCCGCAGGAATAACTTGCGTTTTGTGGGTATCCCAGAAACCATCAAGGGAGACAATCTGATCAATTTCGTAACCACTGACATCCCAGACGCCCTGGACCTCACGCTTCCTTAAAGGGAATGTGTCATCAAAAATGACTTATTGTTTAACTCACATTTTTATGTTAAACACATTTTTTAAGAATTTTTGGTTATATTTCTTTTTAATTTTTCATATCACTTTCAATATTTTTAATAATTCTTAAGTCTTGCAGTTTTCACTTTGGCCACTAGGCCTTGTTTGCACAGCTTTAACAGCAGTCAGAGAGATACTTTACAGCAGCTTCATGCACATAGGAACCATAAGACTGTTTCTGTCGCATAGACTTCAATAGGAGAGTTTTCTAGTCATGCTGTGTGACCTAGGAAGAATTCACTCTGCAGGGAGGAGGGGGCTGAGAGCTGTGACTATCGCCTCTTGTGACTGGTGGATCCTGTGATATCTATTCACACTGGTGTCTCCTTTCAGTTTGAACCTGCTTGTGTTAATAATGAGCACACTGCTGAAAATCTTTATCTTTAGGGCAGGAAGTGTCAGACTGTTATTAGGCTTAATGGCCAAAGTGAAAACTGCAGGACTTAAGAATTATTAAAAAATATTGAAAGTGATATGGAAGATTAAAAATAAATATAACCAAAAATTCTTAAAAAATATGTTTAACATAAAAACGTGAATTAAACAATAAGTCATTTTTGATGACACATTCCCTTTAAGCACTTCCCCTGACAGAACGAATCCACCGAATAGGTCCTGCTTCTCAAGATAATGACCGGAGACCCCGCCCAACTATTGCCAAATTTTTACACTACGTCTCTAAAAAAAATATATTAAGAGCGTACTGGCAGAAACGATCCTTAGAAGTTCATGGCCACCGAATTTTATGTGTCCTTACAGATTGAAGATGCATTCTATTTGTTTCTCAATCTCTACTCCCCTAACTCTCCCTCTCCAGAATTTTTCTCCCATATTTATCATTTCTTGCTTTTCAAGCGCACTGACAATCTAATCATTTGGGGGGGGGGGGGATTTTAACACTGTACTTTCTCCGGAGCTAGATAGGTCATCTCCCTCATCCACAGATTCCCGTGCTACACAGAGCCTACTTCATTTGATGCAAAACCTCCACTTATGTGACCACTGGAGAGTACAACACATAAACGAAAGGAACTATACATTTTTCTCGGCAGTTCATAACAGCTTCTCCCATATTGACCTATTTTTAATATCAGACCCTCTATTCCACCAGGTGCGCACAACACACATCGAGACTATCGCCATTTCAGACCATGCCCCTATCGAGATATGCCTATCCTTGGATGTCCCCCGAACGAGAGATAGGCACTGGAGGTTCCCATTATATTTAATAATCTCCTCTGATTTTCAATCATATCTAGTGACGAACTGGAACAATTTAGTGGATGACCACTCACACTCCCAGGCAGACCATTCTTTACTTTGGCGGACATCCAAGGCGGTAATGCGAGGTCATATCATAGCGTACATTTCGCTCATGTGAAAACGTGCCAAACAATCATACACTGCACTACACACAAAACTATTGGAGGCTCACAGACTATATCTGACACATCCTGATGAACCACACCGACAGGCTTATCTCGAAGCCAAACACCTACTTGATACTCACACTCTAACACAAGCCAAATGGAAAATGGAACACACCAAGAACCACTTCTTTCATTGGGGGGGGGGGGGGGGAAATTGGGCAAACTTCTAGCATGGCTTACACAACCACATTCTCCCAAACAAAACATACTACAAATAAGACATCCACACACAGGTCAGATCATAACAGATAATGCAGGCATTATTGACGCTTTTTTTCACTATTACTCTGACTTCTATCAAGAAAGACCTTACCATTCTCAAAGGACATGGGACCTACTTAATCTCCCCCAGCCCCCTAAATTAACGGTAGAACAAACAGACTATATATCGGCCCCCCATTTCTCAACAAGAAGTCAGGGAAGCCATCCGTGCTCTAAAGAATAATAAATCGCCAGGACCGGATGCTTTGTCCGGAGAATATTATAAAATCCTACAGGGGGAACTAATCCCGATCTTAACAGACCTCTATAAAACTATTTATCAAGACAATACGCCAGTGACATCCTTTGAAGAGGCCCGCACTGTTCTCATTCCCCAGCCTAAAAGGGACCCTAAAGATGTAGGCTCATACCGCCCAATTTCACTTCTTAACACTGACTATAAAATCTTGACTACCATCTTTTCCAATAGACTACAAACCTTCCTCCCACGACTGCTAACCGCATCACAGTTGGGATTTGTGAGAGGATGCCACTCAACTCTGGGGATTCGAACAGCCATAGCGACAACAATTGCGGCCTCATACACCAAGTTTTCCACTACAATGCTTCTCAGCTTAGACCCTGAGAAAGCATTTGATTCCGTTTCTTGGCGATTCTTAAACACCTCCTTAAAGTACAGTGGCTTCGGGAACACTTTTCTTGACTTTCTGCAAACATTACAATCCAACACGACAACATTCCTCACAATAAATGATGAAAACTCCCCGCAGATCCCAATATTTCACGGAGCCAGACAGGGATGTCCGCTCTCCCCCCTCCTGTCCGACCTCGCACTCAACCCCTTCCTCCGCTACCTACATACGTGGGGCGGATTCCAGGGCATATAGATTGGCAACTCGGAGATACGTATATCTGCCTATGCTGATGATTTATTACCATTTATCTCCAGACCACAAAACTCACTGGCTCAGCGACTTACCGAGGTGGAACAGAATGGGGAGCTATTGGGGTTCAAAATTAATATTGACAAATCAGAGGCCTTACTTTTATCAGGTCCATCCTCCCCACTCTGGTCTAATAATTTTCGCACTAAAGTGACAAAAATCCTCAATAACTCACCTAGGAGTCCAAATAACCCGACACCCCTGTAAATTATATTCGACGAACATCGATCTATTCATAAAATTCCTCAAGGACAAACTCAATGCCTGGGCGGGATTTTTACTATTCTTTGTGGGCAGGGCAAATCTTCTAAAGTTGGTGGTCTTCCCGAAGCTCCTGTACCTCTTCCAAACGCTCCCGTTATACCTACGACCCCGAGATGACAAATTAATTAATAAACTATTTGCCTCATTTATTTGGAATGGTAAACGTCCCCGTGTTCCCTATATTATATTACTTCAACCCAAAACCCATGAAGGTACTAATTTCCCAGACTTGAAGCTCTATAATCTATCTGCAAATTTATGCATCCTACATGATTGGTTCTCCGGTTCCTGCACTTACTCACCAGGAGGCTTGGAAGCTTGCCTCCATCCACAGACTTTATTAATGACTCTCTTGCATCTCCCTTACAGCGCTCTTCACCAGGAAGTGAGAGAAAATCCCTTATTCATGGCCCCCTGGAAAACTTGGCGCGCTGTGCGCAAGCAACGAGGCCTTACAGCGGAACTTTCTCTGGGAATTAGATTCCTCAAAAACGCGGCCTTTCAAAATGGTAAACCACACCAAATTTTTAGACACTGGGCGGAAAGAGGTCTCTCCAAATTGGATGACCTGGTAGACATCCAAGGGAAAAAAATATTAACGTTTAATCAAACATGCACCAAATTTGATTTTGTACGCCCGCACAAATTTAATTTTTTATAGCTCCAAAGCTACACACTATCAATACTTGGATCCTTTAGTGCAGCCGATTGGGAGGACACCCTGCTTACCACACTGTCCAAAACAAGGGCACATCTCAAAATTTTATTTACAACTTAGATCCACAATAGATTATGGGTCTAGATCCACAGGTCTTTGCAGATGGGAAAATGACATTCCAAATCTACAGATAGAAAAGGTATTGATAGCACATTCTAAATTGCTTAAATTCATACCCAGTGTCTCCTACTGGGAGATGTCCTTGAAAATCATACATAGAGGCTACATGTCCCCAAACCGCAAATTTTTAATGGGCGGTAGCTCCTCACCAACATGTACTAGATGTAGAGAGACCGTGGCTGACCTGATCCATTGTTTCTGGCTCTGCCCAATAAGTCGAACCTTTTGGAATCATGTGCACCACTTCCT
The DNA here is from genome assembly GCA_025379985.1 of Phyllomedusa bahiana. Lineage (NCBI taxonomy): Eukaryota > Metazoa > Chordata > Amphibia > Anura > Hylidae > Phyllomedusa > Phyllomedusa bahiana. The sequence continues at coordinate 85,538 of JAODAL010007779.1, read as the reverse complement.
CTGAACTCATGTATCTGTGGATATCCCCCTCTCACCGATGTGGGCCCTCTTCGGAATCCTAGACACTAAACCGCAATTCTCACGCCATACTAAAAAACTACTCCTTTGCATATCCGCGGCTGCCTGCAAAGCCATTTTTGCAGACATGGATGGGTCCTACGCACCCTTCTTTACGCATTTTCTTGGACAAACTATCCTTCTTGTTACGAATGGGCTGGGTAGACTCTACCATTCAAAAGGAGCTGAAAGTTAGGGGATTTTTCTTGACTTAGTAACCCATCATCGCTATTCTCCCAGCACATATAAAAACTCGTATACGTTCCTGCTTCCAATCTACTACTTGGTATTTAGAACGTGTCATTGGAGGTCAACCCCCAATAACAGATCATCCGACATCCCAAGCTTATCGAGACTGACCGATCGATTATCTAGTCGACTTCCCTTGGTCCAGATGGTGGGTGGTCCGTGCTTCCCCCGGTTCCCTCTCCCATTTTCCTGCCCCCTCCCTTTTTCCTCTTCCTCCACCTTCTCTGAACTTATCTCACTTATATGCTAAATTTTTAAAATTTTTGCCATGAATACTTACTGCGGCACATGGTAATTGTTAGTATTGTTAATGTAATAATTTTGTTCCACACTTATTAGATTGCACTCCCGGTCCTTTACAGAAACAACCTTTAAATGTTATGTGGAACAGCTCCACAAGACCTGGTCCTACCATATGTACATACTCTTTACAACACAACATGTTTAAGCAAAACCCTTATCTACAGACCTACCCATCTAAGGCAGTGACTGCTTATGTAGTTTATGCTGCAATTTGTTCTATAAGTATTGGGTCAAACTCTCAATCCTTTATTAATGTACACGTTAAATGTCATGAGTAGCAACTATACAAGGCCCAGATCTAACATATGGACTCTGTACAAACTCTTCACAATCTAGTTTGCGCAACTCGAGACAGCTATGTTAGCATAAGTACCTACTTCATGGAACAGTTACCCATGTTGTCAATATGGTCATTAATTTCACATCTTATGGTCTACAACTTCAGTCGCTGGTATGCTTATACCCTATATGCCATGAGGAGTTACACTGCAAAATCCAAGATGAGCATAGGGGCCCTATATATGTTCTTTTAAAAGGTAGTCTGTAAAACTTGAGGATGACTTTCTATATGTTGGTGTACTCTTTCCTTCCTCCTATTTTTGTCCCTCCCTCACCTCCCCTTTTTCCTCCCGCTTGTTATCCTGTTCTCTTTGTGCCCCATGTTGGGGTCAATGTTTGTCACTATTTGAAAATGTTAATAAAGATATTATTAAATATATATATATATATATTTAAGTTTATTAAAACTTTTCAATACATAATGAAGAAGCTCTCAAATGTTTCCTTCACAACATTTTCTTTTGGCTTAAAAAATGTCTCAAAAACTGCATACTTTTTTCATGCTTCGTGCATCTTTATGCATTCTTCCCATAATAAATCGTGATTTATAGATCCAAGAGAAACATATAATGGTTCGGCACTACCCTTAATTACTGTGGTGCCCAAATCAATCCACAGTCTATATAACCAACGGCAGACACAGATTTTCTTGATTCAATAAAAAAGTTATTCTTCCATTAATGTCAATCACAGTATGCAAAATCAGAACAAAATCCAGGTGAAGTTAGAAAATATATAACATAGTATTCATAGAGCATGTCCCAAACGTTTTTGGTCAAAGACCTTTGTCTAGGGGGTCTTGTATAGCTCACATTTAATGACTGGGTGTTTCATTGACTGTGAGCTAAGCACGAGTCCCTAGACAAAGGTCTTTGACTGAAACCGTTTGGGACATGCTATATGAGTAATATGTTATATATTTATTATTTTCATCCGGATTATGTTCTGATTTTGCATACTGTGATTGACATTAATGGAAGAATAAAGTTTTTTTAATTACATCAAGAAAATCTGCGTGGGCCTTTTTTATATAGACTGTGGAATGATTTAAAGATAATGTAATTTAATGATTCTTTTTCGAATTACATGATTTGTAATGTGAAAAAAGGGCAAAACACATTTACATGTGCATTTTTAGACAAAAATGCACGCAATGACAGTCTATCGGTAAAGGACAAACAGCACCAACTGCCTTCAAAATGCCACCTCTACAGCATGCTGCATTTGGAAGAAAGGTCCCTTTCGTCCCAAAGTGAGAAAAAAATGCCACAAAAGAGCATTGTTTATAATGAGTTTTGCATTATAGCTAACATTTGGCTATCATATTTTTAAGTAAAAAAAAAAGGAAGAATGTCACAAATGCCACAGAGATTGTTTTCAATAAACGGAATGTGTGACATCAGACTAAAGATATCTACAAAAATCATCGCTATGTACTGAAAACAGGGCATGGGATTTTTATGGTGGAATAAGGCAACCCAACTCCCTTATTTTCCTTTAAACAACAAAAAGTATTTTTGAGGAGGCAGCCTTTCACTGCACTCACTGTGAGAAAAAGTACTTGGTTATTAATTGCAGAAAAAGAAACCATACCAAAACACTCCATATAGATAAATTCAAAAATCCCCCCGAAACAGGATGCAATCTGGACTGCAAACTGTAAATTGATGTTGCTACTAGGCTCAGTTCAGAAAGAGATAATGTCCACAGATAATGGGTCTCTTAATCCCTAAAAAATTAAACCAGTCTGTTTTGTTAAACTAGGTCAACACAGTATAGGACAAAAGACTTGTCAAAAACCAAAACTTAAGAACTGCTTTGAATCTAAGTATTTCGTCAGTTTTTTGTCCAAAGCAGCTGGGTTTCCAATGATTTTTTTTGGGTGGTTTTTAGTTTTTTGTTGAGGTTTTTGGCGGGTTTTTTGGTCTATTTTTTTAACTTTTTTGGGCAGTTTTTAATGTATGCAAAATTCATATACCTTGTTTAAATACCTGAGCGGTTTTTCAGTAGAACCGTACAAAAATTGCGCCAAAAACGCAGAAACAATGTGCAAAAACCGTGGTTTACATAGACTTCAATAGTAAATTTTCCTTTGTACTCGTATTTTACATGTTCTTAAAACTGCTGCCGCCCAAAAACAAGCAGGAAAAAAACGACCTGTGTAGACTACAGGTCATTTTTTGTATTGAAGTCTATGTGAACGTTTTTTCCGTTGGATTTTCAGCAGTTTCACAATACTAAAACCGCCAAAAATCTGATGGGAAACCTTTGCTGTGTAGACATAGGGCGACATGTATGAAGCTCGCCGGGTCGGGGCGCGCTTTTCCGCTAGTTTTCCGGCGAAATCTGAGCCTGAGTTATGTCGGGGCCGGGACGCGCTCATACATCATCTGTAAAGTCCGCCGCGCCTCGCCATTGTTTGCGGCGCTGTGCGGGACTGAGGCGCAGTGCGGCGCTGCGCCTGAGATTCGCCGCCGGAGGTAGTGCACTCATACATGCGGGGAAAAGTCCGCCGCGCCTCGCCAGTGTTTAGGTGCTGGGCGCTGCCTGAGATTCGCCGCCGAGGTAGTGCGGTCACATGCGGGAAAATCCGCGGCCTCGCATGTGTGGGGCGCAGTGCGAGGACGGGGCATGCGCGCTGCGCCTATGATTCGCCGTCCGAGGAGGTGCACTCGTACATGCGGGGAAAAGTTCCCTGCGTCTCGCCAGTGTATGGGGCACAGTGCGGGGACATGGGCGCAGTGCGGGACTTAGACGCCGTGCGGGACTGCGCCGAAAATCTGTTCCGATGCGAGACAGGCTGGAGAACAGCGAGAAATCATTCCACATGTCGGTGCGGAGTATGAATCAAAAATCGCCTTTATAAAGGCGTTAAACATTCTCAGAAAAAGAGCTGAAACCTTAAAAATAAAAAATACATAAAACAAAATCACTTTCCAATATCCTAATTCAAGAATTAGGATATAGGAAATTAGCGGGAAATACAGTAATTCAAATTCTGAAAGCTATTCTCATTGGTCGGCATAAACCGGCCAATCAGAATAGGAGCGACAGTGAACCATTAAAACCTATGGAGAACTATTGACCAATCAGAATCAAAGGCGGGACAGTTCAAAATACAGTAAAAATGCAGAAAAGAGCTGATTGGTTGAGCTAGCGGGGGCTTGGCTATCCCAGCCAATCAGAGCGCGAGCTACTTCTCCCATTGTAGTCTATGGAGAGATGGGCGCACTGCAATCTCGGCGCTCAGCGCCGTGCGGCATGGAGTATAAATAAAAAACTCATTTTTATTAAGTGTAAAACATTATCAGATAAAGAGCTGAAACCTTCTATAAACATACATTAATAAAATCCCTACATAAGGAATTGCAATAGAGAGAATTGCCGGGAAATACAGTAATTCAAATTGTTTAATCGCTTCTCATTGGTCGGTATAAACCAGCCAATCAGAATAGGAGCGACAGTGTCCCATTATAACCTATGGAGAACTATTGACCAATCAGAATAGGAGCGACAAAGACCCATTATATCCTATGGAGAAGTTTTGACCAATCAAAATCAAAGGCAGGACAGTTCAAAATACAGTAAAAATACAGAAAAGAGCTGATTGGTTGAGCTAGCGGGGGCTTGGCTATCTCGGCCAATCAGAACGTGAGCTACTTCTCCCATTGTAGTCTATGGAGAGATGGGCGCACTGCAATCTCGGCGCTCAGCGCCGTGCGGCATGGAGTATAAATAAAAAACTCATTTTTATTAAGTGTAAAACATTTATCAGATAAAGAGCTGAAACCTTCTATAAACATACATTAATAAAATCCCTACATAAGGAAGTGCATAGAAGAGAATTGCCGGGAAATACAGTAATTCAAATTGTTTAAGCGCTTCTCATTGGTCGGCATAAACCAGCCAATCAGAATAGGAGCGACAGTGTCCCATTATAACCTATGGAGAACTATTGACCAATCAGACTAGGAGCGACAAAGACCCATTATATCCTATGGAGAAGTTTTGACCAATCAAAATCAAAGGCGGGACAGTTCAAAATACAGTAAAAATGCAGAAAAGAGCTGATTGGTTGAGCTAGCGGGGGCTTGGCTATCCCAGCCAATCAGAACGAGAGCTACTTCTCCCATTGTAGTCTATGGAGAGATGGGCGCAATGCAATCTCGGCGCTCAGCGCCGTGAGTCATGGAGTATAAATAAAAAACTCATTTTTATTAAGTGTAAAACATTATCAGATAAAGAGCTGAAACCTTCTATAAACATACATTAATAAAATCCCTACATAAGGAATTGCAATAGAGAGAATTGCCGGGAAATACAGTAATTCAAATTGTTTAAGCACTTCTCATTGGTCGGCAGAAGCCAGCCAATCAGAATAGGAGCGACAGTGTCCCATTATAACCTATGGAGAAATATAGACCAATCAAAATCAAAGGCGGGACAGTTCAAAATACAGTAAAAAGACAGAAAAGAGCTGATTGGCTGAGCTAGCGGTGGCTTGGCTATCCCAGCCAATCAGAGCGCGAGCTACTTCTCCCATTGTAGTCTATGGAGAGAGCGGCGCACTGAAATCTCGGCGCTCAGCGCCGTGCGGCATGAAGTATTAATAAAAAAATCATTTTTATTAAGTGTAAAACATTGTCAGATAAAGAGCTAAAACCTTCTGTAAAAATAAATCAGTTAAATCCCAAACAAAGCGTTTGTCGCCGAGACCGGCACTACATAGGAAATTGCAATAGAGAGAATCGCCGGGAAATACAGTAATTCAAATTGTTTAAGCTCTTCTGATTGGTCGGCATAAACCAGCCAATCAGAATAGGAGCGACAGTGGCCCATTATATCCTATGGAGGAGAATTGACCAATCAGAATAGGAGCGACAGGGACCCATTATAACCTATGGAGAAAAATTGACCAATCATATTCCAAGGCAGGACAGTTCAAAATACAGTAAAAAGGCAGAAACGAGCTGATTGTTTGAGCTAGCGGGGGCTCATCCAGCTTAGCCAATCAGAGCGCGAGCTACTTTCTCATAGAGTTCTATGGGGAAAAGAAATTCCGAGCGAGCTCTGTGATTGGCTAAGTTAAAAGAGGCGCCGTTATTTGGACCAATGGGAGAGCGAGCGACGCTCCTATGGGTTTTCTAATGCAATCTGAATAAAACTGTACATGGCCGAAATCAAATTATAAGACTACAGAAGTCCCGATGTGTATATAAAATGAATAATAATATGGGGGTAACGAAAAAAAATAATTAATTCAATCAAATCATGTTTATTTCTTTATTTTCGTTGCACCCATACAATTGATCCTTGGCTAACGAAAATAAAGAAGTAAACATGATTTGATTGAATTAATATTTTTTTTTCGTTACCCCCATATTATTATTCATTTTATATACACATCGGGACAACTTCTGTAGTCTTATAATTTGATTTCGGCCATGTACAGTTTTATTTCAGATTGCATTAGAAAACCCATAGGAGCGTCGCTCGCTCTCCCATTGGTCCAAATAACGGCGCCTCTTTTAACTTAGCCAATCACAGAGCTTGCTCGGAATTTCTTTTCCCCATAGAACTCTATGAGAAAGTAGCTCGCGCTCTGATTGGCTAAGCTGGACGAGCCCCCGCTAGCTCAACCAATCAGCTCGTTTCTGCCTTTTTACTGTATTTTGAACTGTCCCGCCTTTGAATATGATTGGTCAATTTTTCTCCATAGGTTAGAATGGGTCCCTGTCGCTCCTATTCTGATTGGTCAATTCTCCTCCATAGGATATAATGGGCCACTGTCGCTCCTATTCTGATTGGCTGGTTTATGCCGACCAATCAGAAGAGCTTAAACAATTTGAATTACTGTATTTCCCGGCGATTCTCTCTATTGCAATTCCCTATGTAGCGCCGGTCTCGGCGACAAACGCGTTGTTCGGGATTTAACTGATTTATTTTTACAGAAGGTTTTAGCTCTTTATGTGATAATGTTTTACACTTAATCAAAATGATTTTTTTATTAATACTTCATGCCGCACGGCGCTGAGCGCCGAGATTTCAGTGCGCCGCTCTCTCCATAGACTACAATGGGAGAAGTAGCTCGCGCTCTGATTGGCTGGGATAGCCAAGCCACCGCTAGCTCAGCCAATCAGCTCTTTTCTATATTTTTACTGTATTTTGAACTGTCCTGCCTTGAATTTTGATTGGTCAAAACTTCTCCATAGGATATAATGGGTCTTTGTCGCTCCTATTCTGATTGGTCAATAGTTCTCCATAGGTTTTAATGGGACACTGTCGCTCCTATTCTGATTGGCTGGTTTATGCCGACCAATGAGAAGAGCTTAAACAATTTGAATTACTGTATTTCCCAGCAATTCTCTCTATTGCAATTCCTTATGTAGTGCCGGTCTCGGCGACAAACGCGTTGTTAGGGATTTTATTAATGTATGTTTAAAGAAGGTTTCAGCGCTTTATCTGATAATGTTTTACACTTAATAAAAATGATTTTTTTATTAATACTCCATGCCTCACGGCGCTGAGAGCCGAGATTGCATTGCGCCCATCTCTCCATAGACTACAATGGGAGAAGTAGCTCGCGCTCTGATTGGCTGGGATAGCCAAGCCCCTGCTAGCTCAGCCAATCAGCTCTTTTCAGCATTTTTACTGTATTTTGAACTGTCCCGCCTTGGATTTTGATTGGTTCAAAATTCTCCATAGGCTATAATGGGTCTTTGTCGCTCCTATTCTGATTGGCCGAGATAGCCAAGCCCCCGCTAGCTCAACCAATCAGCTCTTTTCTGCATTTTTACTGTATTTTGAACTGTCCCGCCGTTGATTCTGATTGGTCAATCGTTCTCCATAGGTTTTAATGGTTCACTGTCGCTCCTATTCTGATTGGCCGGTTTATGCCAACCAATGAGAATAGCTTTCAGAATTTGAATTACTGTATTTCCCGGCAATTTCCAATATCCGATTTCTTGATATTGCGCCGTTCTAGATTTTTGTGAAGTGATTTTTTTTTTATTATGTTTATTTTTGAGGTTCAGCTCTTTTTCTGACACTGTTTTCCACCTTTATATAGGCGATTTTTTGGGATTCATGCTCCTGCTGCATGGAGCAGAGCGCAGAGATTGCTGTCGCGATCTTCGATCTGCTTCCTCACATGTGCCGGTCCTGCGGAACTTCGCTGCCGCCGGAGCATTTAGACCAGAATCAACCAGGTCTGCCTGTCGGAGCTGCCGAGCGCTGCATTGCGCCGCGCTTTGCCGACTCGCCATCGTACATGCCTCGGAGTATACGAGCGCGCCGCGTCCCGCCCCGGAACGCCTACACCGCGCCCACACCGCGCCCACTGCCCGCCCCTTCATGCGAGGCGCAGCTCAAAGTGGCAAACGCTGCGCCTAACACCGCATCCCTGCGTCCGACAGGGGGATTCGGGCAGGGAGGCGCAGTATACGCCAAAAAACAGGCGTAAAGCCCGTTCATACATGTCGCCCATAGTGTTAATCCCAGCCCTGAAATCAAATCTTCTTTATTTGGTGTACACAGTATGCATTGTGGTTTTACTATAATATTACTATTAGCATTTACTTTCATGTTTTGAAACAATTTGCCTGAGTAGCTGGAGTTTAGAGCCCATATATAATACATTATAACAGGTGATGTTGAGGAAAATCCATACTAGCTCATATCACTATGTAGGCCTTTTAACAGAAACCTTACAGTGCATTCAGTTGTTATGTACCTTACAGCAGCAACATTTTTTTCATATTTGCATTTTTGGGAATTGCAGTTAGGAAAATCTATAACCACTCAGCATCTGGTAAACTTAAACAATGAAATCAGTTCCAATATACTTTAATTGTGGAATAAATTGCTATAGACTAATGTGTGACAGAATCTTACTATTGTATGTGGATGGCTGCACAAGAAGATTACATTTTGACTGTGCTTGTCACAATCTGAAGCATGCGTTGTTGCTGTATTACATTTAGAGTAAGTGTCACGTCTGCAGCAGCTGATATTGAACTCCCTGCAGCTTAATGTTCCTGCGTGAGGATAGATGATTGGTTGGTTGCAGGTCCAGGTTGCACCACTGACCATCTGACAGTCAACATCATTATATATCCACATATGGTGGTTTACCACTATTTGCTCTGTCTAGTATATTATTTTGCCAATTTAACATTGGAGTTGAAAGCCTGTGTATTAGTTTCTGTCTCTCTAATTTACCACGCGGAATACATCCAGCCTCATTTAAGAACATTAAACAATGATTTCATTAAGATCTAGAGCTGTGGGCGCTGCTCATACACAATTACACAGATTACAAAATTACATATGTATGATATATATACACTACTCACAAAAAGGGATATTGAAATTTCAGGATGAACATAAAAGATTTTGAAGATTGTTTAACATTTTTTTAAATGAACTAAATAAGTCCATCTCTTAAGTTTAGAATGCACATGTCCAACTGTTCAGTGTTTCCGTACTTTTTTCACAACTTGCTGATCTCTAACAAGGATGAATCCCCAATAAAATTAAGGGATCAATTTGAATTGGGATTTAAACAGTTCTCATCATGCTGTTCACATTTTGACATCATGAGACCAAGACAACACTTTACAATTGATCAACATCACCTCGCTATTCAAGCTTCAAGCAGGATGCTCTCAAACGGAAGTGGTCACTCAGCTTGGAGTGTCACAGAGCGTCATCAGCAAGTTGTGAGAGAGATACAGAGAGACTGGAAGAGTCACAGAAAGGCAAAGAAGTGGATGTCCTTTGGCTACATCATACACTGATAACCGCTTCATTATAAACAATGCCCTGCAGAAATGGATGATGAATGGCACACAACTCCAGGCACGTTTAAGGGAGGTGAGAGGCAACCAAGTGTCACTTCACACCATTTATAACCGTTTCATCAGCGTGGTCTGCGCACTAAATGATCGGCAAAAGTACCTGACCTGGCTGATGAATAGCACTCTCCATGATGTCTCCAGCATAGTTGGCAGCCTTCAATTCTGCTCAAAGTGAATTGACTTTCATCACTGAACAACACAAGGGCAAAAACTTGCCCGAAACGCGTTTGCGTCATTTCCTATCTTTTTGTAACCTGTATGTGAAGATTAAATAAAGATTTGTCTTGGTCTCATTATATCAAAATGTGAACAGAGGACTGTTTAATTCCCAATTCAAACTGATCCCCTAAACTTATCAGGGATCAAACACCTATTGTGAATTTTGCCATTAAGCTCCTTGCTAGAGATCAGCAAGTTGTGTAAAACGTACTGAAACACTGAACAGTTGGACATGTGCTTTCAAGAGTTAAGAGCTGGTCTCATTTAGTTAAACTAAAATAAGTTTCAAGAAATTGTATGTTCATCCTGAAATTTTGATCAAAAAGCCATATACCCCAAACTTATTGTGAGTAGTGTGTGTATAACTATATAAAGATGTATAAGTGTGTGTGTGTATATACAGGAATAGGAATAATAGATGCTGGGTATATGTTACAGCTTGGGAATTGAATAAAATATTGAAAATTAGATGTATAAAGTATGACCTTTTATCATGCTTTATGTTGATTTATGCACTGGAGTGATCCCTCCAGGACCTTTTTTGCAAATACGTTACAGCATAGGAAACCTCATTATATATAAGATAAAATGCCACTTTATGACAACAGTTATACATATACATGTAATTTATGGCATCTAAAAGGATTATTTGTTTTTTTATAACTTTGTGTTTAAAAAAATATTAATATATTTCTTGCATCTATAACAGTTTCAACTGTGTGTGTATGTTCACACATGACATTTTTTTCCATAAATCTATTCCAGATAGCTAAATTAGGTTTTGTATAAATTCCATGCATATGCTATTGAAACAACTCTATATAGATGTATGGAGCACAATTTCTGGTAAAGATACCTTAAAAGTTGTCCAGTCTGTCAAAACATCTTGCCTATTCAGCAACATCTAGAGCACTCTTGACAATTCTGACTGGCTGAGAACCACAAACAGTGTTTCCCTTATGAAACATCACCTAGTTATCCATTTTAGCTTGTAATTGGCTACATCATGAGAAACTTGGGGCCACATGTATGAAATTGTTTAGGTCTAAAACTCACTCTTTTGCCTATAGTAAGCTATGGGCAAAAAAGTGAGTTTTAGACCTAAACAGGTTCATACATGTGGCCCTTGGTTTCAGGATCGCTTGGTGGGTGCTCTAAATTTGGCCACTAAATTCACCCTATGAATTGATCTTGTTGTCACTACTGCCTAATGTGCATTATGTTCTCTTGACAGGCACACTTCAATATAGAACACTGCATGATTTGGGTAATGCTAGGTTCCCATCTGCGTTGGTGGTTCTGTTCAGAGCATCTGTTGCAAAAATGAAAAAAAATAGTGCAGCAAGCAGCGCTATTTTTTCCATTACAATGACAAACCCCATCACAGAAACCTGACAGACCTTATTATAGTTGTTGGGGTCCACTGGGCGCTGTTGGTGTCAGTCATATAATGGATCCAGAGACACATCTGCTATGGGGGCTCCAAACGGAATATCTGACGTTCATTAGATAATCATGTATTCATTTTAGTGTTCATATAAATAATCATCTTAAAAATATATGATCCCTTCACAATTATTTGGAAACCATTCTGCTCAGTCATTTTGAACATAATGGTCCTTAAGCGCAGTGTTGGACTGGGATGCCACCATTGAAGCTGATTCTTGGGGCCTACCCTACAGCTACTGGATATGACTGCACATGCTGCACTTGACTATTGCTTTCTGCCATTCTTTCTCTGCCTTTCTCCGTGAAGAGCAGTCTCAGGCCTGCCATACTTAGGTGTGCAGCATGCCCAGGGGCCCACCAGGGGTTTCCCCCTGCGGGACACCCACCAGCCTGCTTATGTGGAACTAGAAATATCTGTGTACATGCTTCCTAATGTAATAGCAGGCATTTACAACAAAAAAAACCAAAGTGAATCCTTTTGACATGATGAAAATGTGTCATAGTGTTAAGCCTTACAACTGTGCAATTCATAAAAATCTGCAGCTACATGACTGCCACCTAGATTGTATGTTATTACCCATTTATGTAACAAGTGCTACATTAATTACTTATTAATGACATCTAAATACAGAGACTTAAACTGCAATCTCCTCAGATATTGCCTTCACTCTAAAGCTCAAACTGTAAGTATATTTGTTCTTACTACTGAAAATATTTGTATATTTGTTTATATCATATATTTATTTATATTCTATTTATAATATATTATATTTATTTATATTCTATTTGTTTATATCATATATTTATTTATATTCTATTTCTTTATATTTTATATTATATTTATATCTATTTATATTATATGTTATATTTATTTATATTCTATTTCTTTATATCATATATTTATTTATATTCTATTTCTATATATTATATTTATATTCTATTTATATTATATGTTATATTTATTTATATTCTATTTTTTTATATTATATTTATATTCTATTTATATTATATGTTATATTTATTTATATTCTATTTCTTTATATTATATATATTTATTGAAATTAACGTAAGGTTGTGAATTGTACTTATATGTCCTTACTTCTGCCATAGTACTATTCCATTGTGAGAAGCGGGAATAAATCTTTCCCACATTTCGCCTCCATCCCCAGTGTGGATGTCTATTTGAAGACTTTTTATGAGAAGGAGGAAGAATGTACAGCGAATATAAACACTGCCTTACTGTGCACTATCCATCATACTTCATATAGCAGCTCACTGTGGAGATTTGTAGCTCACAGACTGTCTTCCTACCAAACTAGGCCCAGCCTCTAAAACAATTTCTAATTTGTGGATTTAATCCAGCAGCACTATGTCAGTCCCTACAATCAACAGTTTTCCATGGTACATAGCACTATATGCATGAACAGGTTGTCTCAGTGTAGGAGATGACAATGGAGCTGATTTGGTTTCAGAAGAGTGACTCCTTCAAGGTTACAGAGAGAAAGCAATGAGACAAAGCTCATGATCACTCATTTCATAGGTGAAACACAAGGCTTCTTTGAAGCGAGTAAACCTTATATGACAAGAAGCACCATTCCTGTATGTATGCCAAAAAAAAGTGACTGATGGCTTTCTAGGCCAAGGGGTGTAATAATGAGACCGAGCTGCTTACACTCCTTAGAGTGTGGCTGTTGAATCCATTACCTGAAGTCGCTATAGGGGTGAATAATCCAAAATCCTGCAGACTTTACTCGATCCTGCTCCCTTTCTACTGCCTTCTGACTGCCAAACATCCGCAAGGAAAATTTGTTCACCCCAGGCTGCAAAAGCGCCCCAAACTGTCTGTGCATGAAACTACTCTGCTCCTCGTCCCCTCCAGACAAAGTCTGTTCTCTAGCTTCCACCTTTACAGTACTGCTGGGCTGCTCAGTGCTCCCAGGTCGGGACACTGGATGGGCTGCTTGGCCTACACCTGCTTCTCCTGGAGCGTCCATAGTGGGGGACTTGTCATCAGTAGGGCTCAGGTCCCCCTCTGAGATCAGCCTGCGTCCTTCGCTGGGGTCTGAATCATGAAGGTGCCGGCCACAGCTGGCAATGGAGGAGAGGCTACCTGTAAATCTCCTGCAGTCTCCGTTGCTGCTGGCTCTTTGGCATTTGCCTACTTCAGTTTCCATAACTAGATGAGCTTCCTTGGCTCCAGGTCGTGGGTCAAGGACCTTAAGTGCTGACGGTGACGGCAATGGTTTGAGCTTAATGCTTTTCCTCCAGGTGTCCCTCTCCTCACCTTCTTCTTCATCCATTATAGATGCTTTGGATCCAATGTGCTGCGGGAGACTGTACAGACGCTTCCTCATAGAGGGGTGCAGTCTGTCCATTGTCTGCCAGGATACTCCCCCACTGAAGGCTTCTCTGGAATCAGCCCCTCTTGGCCACTGTCGGGGGCATGTCAGCACCTCTGGCTCCTGCAGGCGCACATTGACAGGGAGGTCTGGCTCTCAATAGCATCAGCAGCAGCATCCTGACAGGGCTGGGGGTGCCAGGAGGAGCCTGTGGTCCATGTTTGCCTGTCTCTCTTCAGATCCCAAGCACTGAGATGAGGAGGACTTTGCAGGAGGGGATGAAATGCAACAGACGGGCAGAACAGTTCAGGCAGCAGCCGGCCAGGGGAGGGACTGGACTAAGGCAGCCCAGAAGAACAAAAGGAGCAAATCATAAGAAAAAGAGAAAAAGAGAATTCCCTCCCTCTTTCCTCCCTCCCTGTCTCCTTGACTCTGGCTGCTGCCCATACTAAGCAGACTGAGAGAAGCTGCAGCATCAGAGGCTGCTGACATCAGACTGATCACTTATTCCTCACGCAGCCCCTGCTACTGGCAATATTCATGAAGCTATCTGATCTGTTGTGTTGCCATAGAAGCCTGGACTGCACACAAGGTAGATCTCCTTGAGCCCTATGGCCAGTGCTTTAACACTTTCACAGCAGGGGGTGGTGACCCCCTTGAGAGGTCAGGCATACACCCAGATGACCTTACAGCAGGAGATGGCTTCATTAGCCTGGTGGATAGGAAGACTTGAGAGCAAATTAGTGCAAGATGGCAATGTTGATAAATAAACAGATGGCTTACTAAAAATGTTTATGTGAGTAAGCAGAAAAAGTGTCAGCCTCATACTTTCCTGCACACCCTACACCTCGTACCAGATGGACGGCTTCTGCAGGAGCGTAATTATCTGCTTCTCTATGGACATATACAGTAAAAAACAGAAAAAAAATGAGATTTGGCAAAAAAAAGTGGCAATGGAAGGTTTCCATCACACATAGTTTTTTGCCTTTGTTTTTTGGGGTTATAAGGGTATGTCCATGCAGCACTGGTTTTCAGTCGGATTTTCAGAAGGAAAATCCGACCATCTAGAAAACTAGAGAACATGTTCATTCTTCCGCCCGGTTTTCTGACACAACATGAAGGGCCACAAGTAATAACCTGTTTAGGTCTAAAAATAACTTTTTTTGCCCAGAGGTTACGATGGGCAAAAGAGTGAGTTTTAGACCTAAACAGTTTCATACATGTGGCCCAAACTGTTCAATGCAAATGGGATGCTGAATCCGCAAACCGCGGCCACAAACCGTTCTCCTTTACGTTCCAAAAACGACAAAATACCGGTTGGATAATCCGACAGTACAGTCAGTACTGTGTGGCTGTCGCCTAAAAATGCCACGCGATGTTTAATATTTTTGTGCCAAGAAAGGCAAAAGTATCAGGGCACGTTGACACCACTGTTTTTAACGTGGATTTGTAGGTGGATTTCTCATGGAAACTACTTTGAAATCCACATTGAAAAACAGACTGAAATCAGAGTCCCATTGACATCATTAGAAAATCCACAATGTAGTTAATACGATGTGGATTTTTATGTTGTGGATTTAAAAAAAAAAGAATGAACATATTCATTCTTCAGGTGAAATTTATGTTGAAACATCCGACTGAAGTCAATTACATTACATTTCAGTATGAAATCCATGTGTACATTTTGAAATTAACATCTGAAATCTGCACTTAATGCAGATTTCAGAGGCCTGTTCTGCATGGATTACATGTGGAAATATCCTGCTTGTAATCAGAAGTGTGAACATACCCTTAAAAGTGAAGTCGCCCCAGAATCAAAGTCCAGATCTGACTGCAATCCGCCTCACATGATTGTTTCTAATGCAAAATCTACTTCGCTGTTCACACAATGATGATCTTCCTCAGCTGTGATTCCAAAATCCGTGCTTAACTGGCATTAAGACGTTAATTCCACGCTGATTCAGTGCTGAAATTATCAGCGCTGCAAATCAGTCATGTGAACTTACCCAAACGATAGGTTCACGTGGTTGATTTGAATGTTGATTTTGATGCGAATTTAGTTGATTCGTATCACATTGCATCCAATGGAAAATCAGCATCTCAGTGGACACAATGCTGATTTTTCTCTGCATTGAAAAAAAGAATTAATGTCAATTCTTGAGGCAACTTCAGTGCTGAATCCTCACATAAACTCAGCATTAAAACCATGGCAACAGTTGAAAATCCACATCTCAGATCCACAATGAATCGGTGTGAATTTTACACATGGATTCTGCACTGAAAATCAATAATGTGAATATACGCTAATAGAAGTGATACCTTTGGTGGCAAACCAGAAAAATGATATTTGTTAGTTTTCAGAGCACCAAGACCCCGTTTTTCAGGCAAGTTTACAAATTCTGATAAAGGGATCTATGCACTCCAAAAGCAAGCACTTAGATTTTAGATGCTTAGCCAATAAAGGTATCATTAATACAATACTTTTGCCTTATTTGCCATAAAATTATTTAAACCCTGTTTTATTGGTATTTTGCACCCATACTATTCCCATATGGCACTCAGGGCCATCTCCTCCATTGGGCAGGGTAGGCGAATGCCCGGGGGCTCCACGAGCTCAGGGGGCCCCCTCAGGCAGCTGCCCAGTGGCAGTGAATAAATTCAGGGACATTTGTTGGTCTGCCGTGCTGCCCTGTTGTGCCTGCACTTTATAGAGCAGACAGAGCGGCGCGGCAGTCAGAGCATCGGACAGGCTACAGTGATGCCTGATGCGGCCCCTGCTATTGCCGTGTCCTGCCTGTTCTTTACTCTTCACAGCGCAGTCAGGGCAGCACGGAGCTGAAGTAAAGCAGGGGCCAGACTGCAGCGATTCTCTGAGCTCCTGCGCTACAGCCCTGCCCCTCCCTCTCTCTCCGCATGCAGTGCGCACCACTGAAAAGCAGGAGACTGCTGGGGAGAGAGAGCAGCACTGACCCTCCCTCTCCTCTCATACCATTGGCAGTGAGGAGCTGAAGACTGCCTGGCCCCCTGCTCTCTGGACTTCATAACGAGTGAGTGATGTGGGGGTGTGAGGAGTGGGGGAAGCTGTGTGGGTGTTGGAAGCTGTGGGGTTTTAGGAGTGGGGGGAGGTGTGGGGTGTTGGGAGGTGTGGGGTGTTAGAAGTGGGGGAAGGTTTGGGGTGCTGGAAGCTGTGGGGTGTTAGGAGTAGGGCAAGGTGACGGGTGTTAGGAAGCCTAAGCAGTATATGCCATCTGCTGTCCCTGCGTATCCAAGCGTATCCAGTGTATGCCATCTGCTGTCCCTGCATATCCAAGCATATCCAATGTATGCCATCTGCTGTCTCTGCGTATCCAAGCATATCCAGTGTATGCCATCTGCTGTCTCTGCGTATCTAAGACTATCCAGTGTATAATGCTGTCGCGTATCAGCTATCCAGGTATCCATCTGCTGTCCTGCTATCCAAGATATCCAGTGTATACCATCTGCTGTCCCTGCGTATCCAAGTGTATCCAGTGTATGGCATCTGCTGTCCCTGCGTATCCAAGCATATCCAGTGTATGGCATCTGCTGTCCCTGCGTATCCAAGCATATCCAGTGTATGCCATCTGCTGTCCCTGCGTATCTAAGCCAATCCAGTGTATGCCATCTGCTCGTCCTGTGTATCTACGCCTATCTGGTGTTATAATATCTGCTGGCCCTGTGTAACTAACCCTACCTCAGCCGTAAATACACCCTCGATGTGGTATGTCAATTCTGCATGAAAAGAGTGGTTTTTATTTTTATCTACATAGACATTTGATGGCTTGTTTTTTGTGGGACAAGATTTAATGGTTCACTTCAATGGTGGCATGTTATGTACTGGGAATTGGAAGAAAATGTCTAACTGGGTTGAAATGTGAAAAATACATACTTGCATCGTGTTTGCGGTGGTTTTGTTTTTATGGTGTTTACTTTTTGGTATAAGTGATGTGTTATCTGTATTCTGCATTGGTTCGGGGGCCCAGTTCACAGCTCTGCCCAGGGACCCATAATGCTGTTAAGATGGCTCTGCTACGGGTTGCCCGGGAGGAGCGTCCACATGCAGCTCTATTTTTTCCATTCAAATGATGGACACCGTGATGGCAACTCAACACATCCCTTCAAAGCTATTAGGGTCCATTGGGTGCCTTTAGTGTCTGTCAGGTAATGGAATTGGCACCGCCATTATTCTAATTTTCCTGTTCCTATGATGAAAACAGAAATCACAATGTTAACCAAACCTAACTATAAAATCAGCTTTCTGCTAGTCCTGAGGCTGTTGTATTTCCATAAAATACGTGTTCTGTGAGACTGTATTCCAGGCATCTACTACCCTTTTGATAACAATGAAAATATAAAAAACTTTCTCTATTACTTTTGTGCTGCTTAAGACACTCCTTTTTTCAGAGTGTGAACCAGCTTGTCTTAACACATTTCTATATTTAAATATCCTATTCTCCTCACTTTTGACAACTTTTATTGCACACACATATCTAAATAAATCCACACGGATGTAAATGATGTACAGCTGGCCATATACAAAAAAGTTTAAGCTTTCAAGATATATACTAAATACTTGTGAAGTTAAAGAAATGTGTAGATACCTATGTGAACACCTGTTAACTGTTTATAGTATAAGATAATATTTATATGTGGAAAAATTGTAATGAGTACCATATCCAGTCTTCACCCATTCTTCACAATGTCTACAGACACTAAGGGCCACATATATGAAACGGTTTTGGTCTAAAACTCACTTTTTCCCCATAGATTTCTATAGGGAAAAAAGTGAGTTTTAGACCAAAACTGTTTCATGCATGTGGCCCTAAATCCTAAAAATATATCATTCCCTTTACCAATAAATAACCATGCCCATGCAGTATGTTGTTTAGAATTTCAGAGTTGGTAATCCTTACCAGTCACACCATGACACTCCTTGAGTTGGGGCCGCTTGCCACGTGTTTTTGAACAAGAACAGCTGTGCTTGCCTGCATAACTATTCCTGAAGGTGGGGAAAAAGTTGACACTTACCTACCTTTGCTTTGGAGCTCTCCAGTGATCCATTTCTCTTCACTTCTGGGTTCTTGTTCTGACACATAGTCGAGGCTCGCGCTCCATTGAAAGGGAATGGAGCACAAACCTCTCCTCTGTAGCTTAATGTTTAAAACCCTTTGAAAATTCCTTCTTGTGCCCTTACTTATTTTGGCTCATCCTCAAGGTTCTCCTCTGCATAACAAAACTTACAGAGAAGAGCCACAATTTAAGAGGTGCCATTGTTGTAAGAGGTATGAAGGTATTAGAGAATGAACAGACATGCTACAATGGATAGCTCACCACCCAAATGAAGTAGGGAGCTACCACACTTGTGCCTAAAAGAACAAGTAATAAAACCTATGGGGCTCGGAAGCAGAAGCATAGTCACTTCTATTGAAGTTGCACTGGCAGAAAAGGCTTCAATTTTCATAGCAGTTTCAGAATTGGACCTCCACTGACTGGCAGAAGGTTGCCTTCTCCAATTAATCACATTTTCTGCTTCCTTAAACAGATAAACATTGCAGTGCCAGGCGAGAAACATCAGACACAGATTGTGTACACCCATACATGTTGAGTTTCTACCCTGTGGCAGATGGGATCTTCCAGACAATGAAACAGGTCACATACCTAGAAATGTCCATCACTGAAAGAGCATGAACAAGACATCCAAGCACTGAGTGAGACAATATCTCAATAGAGCTGGTGGCCATTTGGCCATCATAGTTTTCTCTGTACTTTCTTTCCATCTTCCCCTCACTCTGCTAATTGTCCTTCACCCCCTTGCTTGGCATTATCATTAGACTAAAGGACACTTCCCATTTCTCCCAGAGATCAACATTTAAGAGGAATAGCCTGTGGTAGAGTGTAATGGCAACATCATCAGGCTCTCTCTCTCTCTTTTCTGTTCCTCCAGTTCTCTAAACATCTGAGCAATGTGCAAATTAGCCACTCAAAGGCCCTATTCCCTTGGGAAAGGTACAGAGTAGTACATGTCTTTCGAATCTGTTAAAGGTGGCACAGTTTCTCTACCATGGAAGCAGGCCCCTGCTCAGCTGGGTTGGGCATCCATACACCAGCACAAAGAGTTTCCATAGAGCTTGGGCTGCTGTTTCCGCTGTTTGATCTCTCGTGGGGACAGCCATCGCAAATTTCGTGAAATGATCCACCATGATAAGGAGATACTTGCAACCTCACAAGGACTCGTTAATTAATAGGTAGTCTATCATGTGTAGTTCTAATGGATGGAAGGAACAGATGGTACTCACCGGTGCCCGTTGCTCAGCTGCCTGATACAAGCTGCAAATCCTGCAGTGGTTGCAAACATCTTGCACCACCTTCAGTATGTGGGGATGATAATATATACTTTGTAACCAGGCGAATGTATTCAGTGGCCCGAAATCTCCTTTTCTCTCATGCAGCTCTTGAACTATGCTTTTCACATCGTCTGTCGGGATCACCACTTTCCATGTCGACCCTAACTCTGCAGGAGCCTTTCTTCATTGCCAGTCGCTTTTTCTGAGTATTAACTTCATAGACATTTGGGGCCCACTCTCTTTGCAGCCACCCCTTCTGAATCTGCGGCTCTCCCCACTGTCTCTCTCTCATATCCCAAGTTGTTCCTCCAGTTCATGCTCTTTGTTCAGATTCATTCTCTTGAATAGCTGACATCTTTACGGCAGAATCTAGGGCCCCCAATTGCAGGGGTCTTAGTCTCCTCCTTTTCTTCATTTCCAGTGTCACTGCGATGCTCTACCGGATACCTGAGAAGGCGTCTGCATTGTCATTGTCCCGCCTGGGCTGGTACCGCATTTCGAAGTTGAACTGGCTGAGCCTTGCCATCGAACGCTGTTCGAGGGCTGCTAATTTGGCTGTATCCAGGTGAACTAAGGGGTTATTAGTGAACTCCCATCAGGATGTCCGCAAACTTTCCATTACGGCCCACACTCCAGCTTAAATGAACTATAGTACTCTGGAATAATTTTGCCCTCCTTTAAGGTGTGGCTGGCATAAGTGATTACCCTTTCTCTACCTTCCTGTATCTGAGTCAATAAAGCTCCCAGTCAGTTCAAACTGTTGGAAAACCTTCACTTTGGAGTCTATAGGTTGTATGCCTTTCCTTGAGACTGGTAATACCAGTGTACACAGGGTCTGCAGACTATATATTACCACCATACAGTGACCATATAGCGGCAAATACTAGTGTATACAGGCTCTGCAGACATATAAGTGAGCATATAAGCCAGCTAATACTACGAGACTCAGACTTGCTACCTATGGACTGAGAAGTTGGTAACTTTCCACTTTGCTAGAAGATGCACAGTTGAGATTTGAAGGAAAAATCTCAGACAGTGACCTTTGCACCATCTAGCAAAGATGCCGAGTCATTTCCATAGGTCGGAATGGAAGCTCTATACAAATGTATGAGAGACTAAAATTGTAACAATGTTTTTGTAAGAGTTGTGCTTTCCACTCCACCCCACCCATTAGAAGCTTCTAGATCATCTAGAAACTGTATAAAAGGCTAGCAAACCCTTAGGTGTCCTGTAGATAAAGATCAGTGGTTCGCCAAAAAGACTCTGCAAGACTGCCTGTGCAACCAGAAGAAGATTCTGAAGATACCAAGACAAAGATCCTGTCATCAGCCCTTTGACCAGGACGCCAGCCAGATGACTGAGGCACTGACCCTGGGACACCAGTGCCTCATCCAGCAAACCAGCTGTCTGAGAGAGGGACAGCTAGCCCAGGCCTTTCCTCAGCACAGAGCCTTTGTCTACCTGGGAAGAGACTGAAGAAGCTGCTCTGTTTCAAGTCTGGATTGTGTTGCACTTGATTTTCTCCATTAAACAAGTACACTGGTTTACTGTAGAATCTCTGGACTTATTTCCCATTGGATTTCACCACACCTTACCAACCGATCCAGAGAGCAGTAACACATGGGGACACCTCGACAGTGTCCAGGGAATTCAGGGTAGACCACTCCAAACCCGGGCACTGTAATTTGGTGTCACAAACATGATCTGATCCAGTGCTAGCAGCGCAAGTCATGGTGGGATCTGCCACATAGAGCATCTAAAAAATGTAAGTGCTCCCTTTGTGGAATTTGCTGAAAACAATTGACTGTGTTAGTTAAAATTTATCCTGCAATACTAGCTAGTGGAGAACTGTACTTCTGTCTTATTTTGCTACTGTACTTTACTACCATGTCATTGGAAAGAGACTAAGAGGCTTTCTAGTTCTGGACCATCTAGCACTTCCCCAAACATATCCCTTTCACTACCATACTTGTTTGGGAGCACCATGGTTGCCAAAATATGGAATAGGGCCTACAGGTCTCAGACTTCAGGGATAAAATGAGTGCAATTTACAAGATGACTTCCCTTAATGATGTACAGAAAGTTTCTAAGTTGATTGGTCATTTAGAGGGAGCAACCCTCAGGGAGGTTAAATCACTCTCTAGCTCTGAAAAGCGTACTTTGATTAATAGGCATGTTCGACACTTGAACATCCTCAGAGTTAAAAATGTGTTTCTTTGGTCACAAACAAAAAATGGGTGGAAGTTTGAGAGATTTTGCTTTAAGCCTCCAAGAAGCTTTGTGTGATATCCAGCACCTGATCTCAGATGATGTATTTAACCCAGACCAGACTCTGAAGAAGCAATTTGTAGAAGGTGCCAGATTTGATGCTGTAAAAACCCAGTTGAGAATTCTTGACTTACAACACCCTGATATACCAATTCCTCTACTTTAAAGAACTTGCTGTAAAAGGTATTAGGTACTGATCCAGACACAGGTTATACTTGTCCAATTGTGTCTGAACAGAAATGTGAGCCTGAAGAGTTTAAAGTTAAACAACATGATTATATTACAGAAGTTGATTTGAAAGTGTTGGTGTTACAGATTGCCAAAAATGTGGCAATACTGCAAAAAGAAGTACAGGGTATGAAACAAGTCCAGCAGCCTGATAGAGGTACTTTGTATCCTAGAGGTAGAACACAATATGGTTCTAATGGTAACTATAGAAATTATGGTTGATTACAGACAGATCAGTTTAGTGTTGCAATTGTGAAAAGTTGGTGCATGCAGTTAATCTAGTATCTCCCAGGGCAATGGACCAACCTTTGAGGGAAGCCTGCTTGGGTCCAAATTTTGTTGCATATATTGGCAAATGTCCTACCATTACTGTCCAAATAAATGGTGTTTCCTGCCTTGCATTAGTCTACACTAGATCACATGTGACCACTATGCAACTACCATTCTACCAACAGCATTGGGAACTAGACCAGCTCAACAATTCTGTTAAGAAGAAGATAAATGTGATTGCCAGCAATGTTCAGTCCATAGCTTCCCAGGGATACTGAGAGCCCACCATACTAATTGGTAACACTGAATTATAGCATCAAGGGTTAACGTATCTGTGTATAAATGTGTGTGAGTGTATGTAAATATATGAGTGCATGGCTGTATTTTTTTAAGCCCCCTTTGTTGTATAAAATTCACATTTTATGCACCAAAATACACATCAAAAAGACACCTACATTGTTTTCAGTGGAAATACGTGCCACATTTCATATTGTGACCTATAGAACAAATTCCCATTGCACACAATGGGACAGTGTGGCACACTATTTTATATATGTATGAACAGTCGACACCAAAACTTGGCGCAGTTTGTGCCAGGAATGACACATCTGAATGTGCCTAAGTTATGTGCCTAAAATATGGTACCTATGCTCCTAAAATATACTATGCGCCTAAGATATGTACCTAAGATATGCTATATTATGCAAAGAATACCACACACCAGATTTATGAACCCACATATGACAGATTCATAAATTTAAACTCACTATATGCTCATTTAATGCGCCTTAATACTGGCGTGTCGGCGCCTCTTTTCTGACATGTCGCCCTATGTTCCTGTTAATTATTTACATGCTTTCCTTTAACATACAAAACATGACACTAGCCAGGACTTAGACAACACAATGTAATAGAATGTACTAACGATCGCGCCTCCTAGTGGTCAAATACCTTAAGTAGACTCAAAGTATGAGTAAAAGACAAAAAAAGTTTAGAAGTGTAAAAAAAAAAATTAAGGGTGACATGTATGATCGGGAGTTGCGCCTGTTTTCTGGCGAAAACTGCGGCTCACCGATTCGAATCCCCTGTCGGATGCAGTGATGCGATGTCAGGCGCAAGCTTCGCCACTTTCGGATGCGCCTTACATGAAGGGGCATGCAATGGGCGCGGTGTGGGTGTTCTGGGGCGGGACACACCACATTCGAATACTTCGAGGCATGTATGATCGCGGGTCGGCAATGTGCGGCGCATTGCAGCGCTCGACAACTCCGACAGGCATACCTAGTTGAATCTGGTCTAAATGAGCCGGAGGAGGCGAAGTGAAGCGAGAACATAATGGAATGGGGCAAAATGTGCTCTAGGTTGACTGTTACAACAGTACACAGCTCTCAGCTCCATGAGGCATGGAGAATGATTCCAAAACTCGTTTTTATTAAGTGTAAAACATTCTCAGAAAAAGAGCTCAAACCTTCTAAAAACATACATAAATAAAAATCCCTAACAGTGCGTTTGTCGCCGTCACCGGCGCTAGATCAGGATTTGCGATGTAGAAAACTGCCGGGAAATACAGTAATTCAAATTCTGTAAGCGCTTCTCATTGGTCAGCATAAACCAGCCAATCAGAATAGGAGTGACAGTGACCCATTATAACCTATGGAGTAGTATTGACCAATCAGATGAAAAGGCGGACAGTTCAAAATACAGTAAAAAAGGCAGAAAAGAGCTGATTGCTTGAACTAGTGGGGGCTTGGCTATCCCAGCCAATCAGAGCGTAAGCTACTTTATCCCATTGTAGTCTATGGACAGATAGGGGCACTGAAATCTCAGCTCCGTGCGGCATGGACTATTAGTAAATAAATCGTTTTTATTAAGTGGAAAACATTCTCTGGAAAAGAGCTCAAACCTTCTATAAACAGACATAAATAAAATCACTAACAACGCGTTTGTCGCCGTCACCAGCGCTACATCAGGAATTGGGATATTGAAAACTGCCGGAAAATACAGTAATTCAAATTCTGTAAGCTCTTCTCATTGGTCGGCAGAAACCAGCCAATCAGAATAGGAGCGACAGTGACCCATTATAACCTATGGAGTAGTGTTGACCAATCAAATGAAAAGGAGGGACAGTTCAAAATACAGTAAAAAAGGCAGAAAAGAGCTGATAGGTTGAGCCCAGGCGGCAAATATGAATCCAACAATCATATGTAGTGCATGTATTTTGAGTGGAGCAAGAAGGGCGCGATAGAAGGGTGCCCTAAAAGTTATTACTGTCTATGGGAAATATTCTAGTACTGTGATTGGTTGGGGGGAAGAGGGGCTCGTCTTGCTTAGCCAATCAGCGGCAGAGCTACTTATCTCATAGAGTTCTATGGGGAAAAGAAATGCAGAGCGAGCTCTGTTTGTGATTGGCTGTTAAAAGAGGCGCGGTTATTATGGGAGAGCGAGCGACGCTCTTATGGGTTTTCTAATGCAACCTATAATAAACCTGTACAGGGCGGAAATCAAATGATAAGACCCACGAAGTTGTACCGATCTCTATATAAAATGAACAATAATATGGGGGTAACGAAAATAAACTAATAAATATTAATTCAATAAATTCATTTTTATTTCTTTAATTTCGTTAGCCAATATTTATACAGGTTTCCCCTTTGGACTATGTTAGACTCATTGGATTATGTCAGACCGACCGATTAGCCCACTGAGGGCAGTGGTGTGATGTAATGATGTAAAGGCACCGCTGCCTGTACTAGGCCCTAAGCCTGTGACTAGGCTCCGGGCATAGTAGACACCAGAACTGGTGTCCCGGACTGGGCGGTGTAATGATATCATGCTGTCCGCTCCAGATTCAAAGACAGGTGTTTGGGAGGGAGGGGGAATACCTGCCTACCAACTGGGGGAAGTCCTTACCTACCTACCTACTTGAAGATGCTCTATCTACCTATCATCAAGGAGTTAAAAGGCCTCTAAAGGGTTTATACATAGGCACAGTTTATGGTGACAATAGATTCTTATGTTGACACATGGCTACCTTAGAGGCCTTTCAACACCTAACGCTATGTCTACGCGGCAATGTTAAAATGCCATTGGAAATTCAAAGGTAGTTAAACATTGCCATACCGCATTTATTTTTTTTACAAATGTTTGAATATTCGGTATGTTATATTACCTGAACCTCACAATATTTGTGTGCTACACCACCTATTCTTAAATGAATTTCAGCCCCCCGCAAAATCTTAAAATCCAAATTTGTATTGTTAAAAATCAAACAAAGGTAGTATAATTAAAAACTTCTTTGGCTCACAACATGTCAAAATAGTGATCACAAGCTACTGTACCTTTATTTTGGTTTTTTAACAAGATATTTTTTTGGCGTTGGAGACAGTGGCATAGCTAGAGCTTTTTCCACATGAGGCTTTCCCCGAGCTTGACCCTTCTTTGTCCCTCACTAGAGCTCTCCCTGAGTTTGCCGCCCCCCTGTCTCACGGAGTTCTCCCTAAGTTTACCACCCCTCTCTCAATATACATAAACATATACAAAAATCAAAATGACATGCAAGGAAATAAAACACTTTATTTTCTAAGTGAAACTTCCAAGAAAAACTCAAATTATAAAACAAATTTCCATAAAACATCAGAACAAACAAAAATAAGAAATTTAGTATTATCTCTAATCATCTCTATAATGATGCAAGTCTATGTCAAATGTTGATAAGGGGTTAAAAGGCTTCTAAAGTGTTTAGAAATTGGTATAACAGTCTATGGTAACCACAGAGTCTTATGTTGACACATGGTTACCTTAGAGGCCTGTTAACACATAAGGCTATGTTTACATGGCAATGTTAAAATGCATTCAGAAATCCGTTTTCTGTTGCAGATTATGACATTTGTTTAATAAACCGGCGGTTTATAAATCCGACAATAGAAAATCATTTTTTTTTATTAAGGTCTATGGCACTGTTTTTTGCGGATTCTTAATACTGAATCTGCTTAAAATTCCGCCCAAAAGCAAATGTTGTGTAGACATGGCCTTAAATGCCACAGTCAATGGCGATATGTAAGGAATTTAACAGAAAGAAAGGAGCACTGCTGCTCAAAAAAATGAATAAACAACACAATGTACCTGCCAGTGGAGTACCAGGATTTTGGGGACGTATTCTCTGAGAAGCAGGCTGAGACGCTGCCGCCACATCGGCCTTATGACTTCCCAATTCTCCTCCCTGGGACCAGTCCCCCACGGGGAAGGGTCTATCTGCTGTCCGTGCCGGAGACTCAGGCCATGTCAGATTATATACAAGAGAACCTGCAGAAGTGATTTATTCACAAATCCTCCTCCCCAGCTGGAGCCGGGTTCTTCTTCGTGCAGAAAAAGGATGGTTCCCTCCGTCCGTGTATTGACTATAGGGGTCTAAATAAAATCACCGTGAAAAATCGCTACCCTCTCCCTCTGATCTCGGAACTTTTTGATCACCTCAGGGGGGCCAAGGTGTTCTCCAAATTGGACCTGCGTGGAGCCTATAACCTCATCAGAATTCAGGAAGGGGACGAGTGGAAAACAGCTTTTAATAACCGAGTTGGAAATTTCGAATATCTCGTGATGCCCTTTGGGCTATGCAACGCTCCAGCTGTGTTCCAAGAATTCGTCAATGATGTCTTCAGGGATCTATTGTACACCTGCGTCATTGTGTATCAGGATGATATCTTCTCCCCCGATCTCTAGACACACAAGTGCGCCAGGTTCTGAGACGTCTGCGCCACAACCAACTGTACGCCAAGCTGGAGAAATGTTTATTCCACCAGACCAGCTTTCCTTTCCTGGGGTATATAGTTTCGGCTAAGGGTCTGCAGATGGACCCGGCAAAACTCTCTGCGGTTCTGCAATGGCCCCGTCCTGTCGGTCTTCGGGCAATACAGCATTTTCTGCGCTTCGCCAATTATTACCGGCAAATAATTCCCCACTTCACTACCTTGGTGGCTCCCATTGTGGCCCTCACCAGGAGGAACGCGAAGCCGAGATGCTGGCCTCCGGATGCTGAAAAGGCGTTTATCAAACTAAAGACTGCCTTCTCCTCGGTGCCTGTCTTAGACCGGCAAGATCCTGAGAAGCCCTTCTCTATGGAGGTGGATGCCTCCTCTGTGGGGGCAGGGGCGGTCCTCACACAGAAAAGCCCCAAAGGCAAGACTCCCACATGTGGGTTCTTCTCCAAGACCTTTTCGCCGGCGGAGCGGAATTATGCCATTGGGGATCGAGGGCTCTTGGCCATCATGTTAGCCCTGGAGGAATGGCGACATCTGCGGAGGGGGCGCGTCACCCAATTGACATCTTTACGGACCAGAAGAATCTCTTGCATCTTCAGACGGTCCAGCATCTGAACCCTCGCCAAGCCAGGTGGTCTCTCTTTTTCTCACGTTTTGACTTTCGCATTCACTTCCGGCCTGCTGAGAAAAACGTCAAGGCTGATGCCCTCTCCCGTGCCTCTGATGTGGTTGGTGAAGTATCCGTGTCACAGCACATAATTTCTCCTGAACGGTTGGTTCACGTGGCTCCCGTGGATCTCCAAGACATTCCTGCAGGCAAGACCTATGTTCCATCGGCGCACAGGAAGAGAATACTGGAGTGGGGGCATAGTTCCCTGTTGGCTGGTCACCCCGGAGCACGGAAGTCTTATGCTCTTATCTCTCGGCACTACTGGTGGCCAACTCTGGCACAAGACGTAAAGGACTTCACCCTCTCCTGTGTCACGTGCAATCGAAACAAGGTCCCACGTCACGGGCCCGCAGGTCTCTTACATCCGCTGCCAATTCCAGAAATCCCTTGGACACATATAGCCATGGATTTCATCATGGACCTACCTATATCTTCGGGAAATTCAGTCATCCGGGTGGTCACAGACCGATTCTCGAAGATGTCACACTTCGTGCCTCTTTCTGGCCTGCCGTCTGCACCACAATTGGCCGGTCATTTCTTCCAGCACATTTTCCATCTGCATGGGTTACCTTCGTACATCGTCTCCGATCGGGGAGTTCAATTTGTATCCCGATTTTGGCGGGCGCTATGTCCCTGTTTCCAAGTCGAGCTAGACTCTTCTTAGGCCTACCACCCTCTGTCCAACGGACAGGTGAAAAGAGTTAATCAAATCCTGGGAGAATATTTGCGGCATTTTGTTTCCGGACATCAGGCGACTGGGCCGAGCTGTTCCCCTGGGCCGAGTTTTCTTACAACCATCGTGACTCGGATGCAGCCAGTGCTTCTTCTTTTTTTGTA
This sequence comes from Phyllomedusa bahiana, assembly GCA_025379985.1. Taxonomy (NCBI): domain Eukaryota; kingdom Metazoa; phylum Chordata; class Amphibia; order Anura; family Hylidae; genus Phyllomedusa; species Phyllomedusa bahiana. The sequence continues at coordinate 56,333 of JAODAL010007779.1, read as the reverse complement.
GTCTATGGCCACCACCCACGCCCTCCCTTATCATCGCCCACAGGTTCGGAGGTGCCCGCTCTGTGAAGACAAAAGTTCGGGATAGCAAGGCCATCTGGCAAGAGAACTCGACGTTATACTTCGGGACCTCACGGTATATGAAGTACCATGGCAGTGATAGAGAAGAAGGACCCCGGCAACAGACTTTCCTTCCAAGGGGACATAGGTGTGGCTTCTTCAAAGTATGTATGTCGAAGATTACCAGGCATCAAGTTGGCCCTCACTTCCTGGACCTTCAGGTGGCTCTCCGGCAGCTCTAAACCCGGTGACGTTACAAACTCTGCTTACCCTCCATCGCTCCGATATCCAATACTCTTTCCACGTCTCCCTCTCAAGCTCTGGTCGGAAACCGCTTGTTGTTAGAAGTAAGGTATCGCTCTCTGGTAGATGATTCTGCTGACATCTTCGAAGTATGTGTGAGGCTGGGATGTGGATACCGCCGGACCACCGCAAAGCGATGGTAGTTATAGCCACGCCAGGGAACTGGTATCTAAGGTAGCCCCGGTTTTCACCGAGCCACCGCAAAGCCGGATGGACTTGCTGCGGCGTGAGGCTACCAGGTCGTTACGACCCTGACGTGACTTGCTATGAGGCGGCGGCACGAGGTGCAGCGTGGTACAGAATCGTAAGTGGGGCTAGTACGAGAACGTTAGTCGTGGGCAGGCAGAAGGTCAGGGCAGCCGGCAATGGTTCGTGGTCGTGTTGGGACAGGGAGAAAGGTCAGGCAGGCGGCAGAGGTTCGGCAGGCGGGAAACGTAGCGTGAGGTCTGCGTACACAGGTTAAAGTGGAATAAACTTTAAGGATGCTTTAACTAAGGCTCGGGGCAACTCGTAGATCCAGCAGGGATTTTGACGTAGGGGTGCCAACACTTACTATGGAACCGCGCCCGGCGTAATTACCCCAATTACCGGCGCACTGTTCCCTTAAATTCCACATGACGAGCGCGGAGCCACGGGGGCGGCGCATGCGGTCATTCCAGGCCGGCAGGGGACGAGGGGATCATCCATCGGTACGGGAGCGAGGCCAGTGTGAGTGAGATGGACACGGGTGGGCCGCGGCCGGCCGTGCGGCCGTCGGCGCCCCACCGTCCAGCCGGGCGACCGTTCACCGGGGGACTGCGGGTGCGACGCAGTCAATGGCCCGGACCGCGGAGGCATCCACGATTACAGTACCCCCCCCTATAGCGCACTCTACACCGTTTTTAGGCTGCAGAAATCTAAGGATGAGATCCATCAGGATGTTAGATTCAGGCTCCCAGGATCTCTCCTCGGGGCCGAAGCCCTCCAATCACTACAAGGATGTAATACGTCTCCCTCTGACCGTTTTCACATAGCCAAAAATTCCTTTACCTCGAAGATGTCCAGTGGATTCGGCTACTGGGAGGAGGTCAAATCTCTTCGATGAGAAAACGGTTCTGAACCAGAGTCTTTGGAGGGTTAATATGAAATGCGTTGTGGATCCGGAGAGGATGGAGGCATACAAAGCTTGTATGTCCACCGGGTTCAACTGCGAAGAACCATTGAAGGGGATACGGATGGAAGCCCGAGGGCCCAATTTAAGACTAGGGGACCTTCAGGCGCACATATCTTGAGGAGAGCGCCAAACTTGGTACCCAGGGAGACAACGTCGGGGCAGGTCTTCTCCTTTTGTCTGCCTGTGTCTTACATACGGCAGAAGGCACAAAGTAGAGGTACATCGCAGTCTCTGCCGATGCCTTGATATCCCGTACATGGTCCATTGACAGCGGGACATCCTGAGTCAGGAACGGGCAGGGGGTCAGGGGGGGGTGCCGGTGAGCCGGCCATAGACTACAATGGAACGGGAGACGCATAGCTTCCGAGTCCAGATGGTGTATACGCAAATTCAGCCACGGGTGCTAGCTTGGTCCAGTTGTCCTGACGTACTAACGGACACAATGTCGGCACAGGTATTCTCCCAGAATCTGGTATAACTCTCTCCACCTGACCCATTGGACTGAGGGTGGGGCGTATGCCGATGAAAAGTCCAATTGACTTGCAGACGGGAGCACAAAGCACGCCATAAATCGGTGAAACACATTGAACACCGCGGTCGGAGACAATGATGTGAGGGTAGTCCATTGAAGCTGGTAGAATATGCCAGAAGAAAAGATAGCCAATTGTGGGGCAGACGGCAGGCCAGGGAGAGGCACAAAGTGGGACATTTTGAGAAAACCGGCTCCGTCACGAACCAGATGACTGTAATTCCCAGAGGAAACTGGTAGGGTCTGTGACGAGAGTCCATCGCTATGTGTGTCCAAGGGATTTCCGTCCAGGCAGCGGATGCAAGAGAACCTGCGGGCCTGTGCGCGTGGGACTTGTTCCGAGCAACAAGTGGACACAGGAAAGGGTGAAGTACTTGACAATCTGTGCTAGAGACCAGCCACCAGTAGTGCCGTGAGATCAAAGCATAAGACTTTACGAGCTCCGGGGATGACCAGCCAACAAAGGAAAGCTATGCACCCACTCCAGATCTCTTCCTCCTGAGTGCCACAGGACGTAAAGTCTTGCCCGTAGAATGTTTGGAGACCGCGGGAGCAAGTGAAACCAACGTTCGGGGGAAATGAAGTGTGTTGACTGACACGGGTTCCTTTACCAACCACGTCCGAGGCAAGAGAGAGGGCGATCAGCCTGGACGTTTTTACTCTGCAGGTGGAAATGCTATATGAAAATCAAACGAGAAAAAAAAGGAGGACACCGGCTTGGCGTGGGTTAAGCGTTGGGACGTACCTGAAGGTCTAAAACAATATTTTTGTGGTCTGTAAAGATGTAGATTGGGTGACGAGCCCCCTCAGCAGATGTCGCCACTCCTCAAGGGCTAACTTGATGCCAAGAGTTCCCGGGTCCACATTGGCATAGTTCACGCCATTCAGCCAGTGGAGAACAGGTCTTAGAGAAGAACCCACATAGTCGCGAATCTAGCCTTTGGAAACTCTCTGAGTGAGACCTCAAACCTGCCCCACGAGAGAAGAGGCATCCACCTTCAATGAGAACGGTCTCTTGGGATAATCAGGCCGCGACCAAGACAGGAGCAGTGGAGAAGGCCGTCTTTAGATCCACAAACGCTTCTCAGCCTCCGGGAGCAAACATCTGGGTTAGCTTTCTTCCTAGTAAGGGCCACTATAGGAGCCACCAAGGTGGAAAGTAAAGTGGAAATAAATGGCGGTAATAAATTTTTTGCGAAGCCAGGAAGCGCTTATCGCACGAAGACAGACAGGAGGGGCAAGTTTGCACCGCTGAGAGTTTTCGGGAGGTCCATCTTTAGGCCTTTCACCGAGACTACTTAGCAATGGAAAAGGTAGGCTGGTCCGATGGAATTTCTCCACGCTTCGGCGTACAGTCGGTTGCTGCGCTGACGTTGCAGAAAACCTGGCATTTACTTGGGCCCCGGTTGAGTCTGAAGATCAGGGGAGAAAATCAGGATGTATCTAGGTACACTGACGCAGGTGTACAAGAGACCGGAAGACATCGTTGACGAGTTCGTGGAACACCGCTGGAGCGTTGACAGAGCCCAAAGGCATCACGAGGGTACTCAAAATGTCCTTCTGGGTATTGAACGCCGTCTTCACTCGTCCCCCTCCCGAATTCTGTCGAGTTTATAGGATACTCGCAAGAGTCCAACTTGGAATAACCACTTTAGCCCATCTTGAGAACGGTCTAACAGCTCTGAGATCAGGGGAGTGGATAGCGGTTTTTTTTATTATGGGGATCTTATTTAGACCCTTGTAAGTTTATACATGGGACGGAGGGAACCATCCTTCTTCTGCAAGAAGAAACAACCCGGCTCCGGCTGGCGGAGGGAAGGGCTTATGAATGCAACCTCTCTGCAGGTTCTCCCGAATGTAGGCAGATCAAGGCCTGAGTCTCTGGCTAACGGACAGAGGTTTAGGGACCCTCCCCCGGGGTGGACTGGTTCCAGGGAGGAGGTCAATAGGTCAGTCGTAAGGCCATGTGGTGACAACAATAGGCCTCTTTCTGGAGAATACTTCCCCAAAGTCCTGTTACTCGGCCGGGCAGGCTGGTAACGTCTTGACAAGCGGAGGCGGAGAAAGTGGTAGCACCGGGCGTGGTACCTCCAAGCAATGGTTCTGTCAATTCCGGTCACCCAAGCAGGTACTTCGACCTGTCTTCCAATACAGAGCGTAGGGGCGTGACGTTGCAAGCCTGGGAAGCCCCTAGTGGATCGACGAGGAAGCACGGGGACAGAACGTGGAACCCAGATCTTCTCATTATGTAGGCCCCCACACGGAGTGTTCATGGCCGGGTTACGTACTTGGATGGGTCAAGAGGAGCTCCCCTCTGACCGAAGAAATAAGAAGAGGCTTCTCAGCCCGGACAACAGGTATGCGGTAACCGGGTGTTACCAATGAGGCAAGGATGAAGTTCCGCAGAGCCTGAGTCCAGGAAAGCAGAATCCGGAACGACCGGACCAGCATCAGTAGTCACCTCCACTGGCATCCTCAGACGTGGAGAGGAGAATCTGCACCTAGGACCGTCTCTTCCTACTGGCACCTAGGTCGTGAGCCAGTTCCGGACAGCTGGGGACGTAGCGGACAGCTTCTGCGGAAATGGTCGGGCTGGCGCAGTAGAGACCATAGCTTCTCGTTCGGCGACGGTTCAGCTCCCCATGCTCCAATAACTGGGCCCGGTCCCACTGCATGGGTTCCACTCAAGAGGCTTGAGGGGGACAGCAATGGAGGATGTTGAAAATACCGGGGCCGGATGAAACCGCCGTCGGGGCGGCGTTGCTGAGTCTCTTTCTGACGCAGCTCTTCCTGCTTCTGCGAAAACCTTATATCAATCCGAGTTGCTAGCAAGGATTCTTCACTCAGGGAGGGACGGGAGGTCTCATGCTGCAAAGCGCCTTACCGGTGGACAGGCCCTTTTTGAAAGTGGCACAGAGGGCGGCTATCTTTCACGTGAGATCCGAGGCCCACCCCCCCCCCCCCACCCCCCCCCCCCCTCCCCCCCCCACCCCCCCCCCCCTCCCCCCCCCCCCCCCCCCCCCCCCCACCCCCACCCCCTCCCCCCCCCCCCCTCCCCCACCCCCCTGAGGTACGGACTGTACAGCATAGCTCACCCCAAGAGGGAAGTCGCCTTGACGATCGGCTCAAGTGGGCGGTCTCAGCAGAGGAGAGCACGCGACGGCTCCTCGAAGACGGTGCGGAATTCCTGGGAGGAAAGGGTCTGTAGATCCGCAGTCACATGGATCATTCCATGTCAAGAAGGGGAGTTGCCCAAGCCAGGCCTTCACGGATAGTAGGTCGCCACGAAGGCCACACTTAACCTCTCGAGGGAGGCTGCATCACGCCATCAGGTCTATGTGCTTAGAGCAATGGGTATGAAACCCAGCGAACTTGGGATCCCCGGCAAAGCTGATGGGTAAGGGGAGCCGACAGCTTGGGTCACACGTAGCACATCGGAATGGCTGACGTAGACGGAGTCAACGACGGTGGCCGCAGGATGGAGACTGTTGCTGGGATGCGTGGAGCTGAGGCATCTTGGCGCGAGAGCTGGCCCAATTGCTGTCGCCATGTTGTGCGATTTGCTGCGACTGCTGGGCCATCCAAGTGTAAGATACAGCGCTCCGCTGGGCTGGCGGCACCTTGGATGGGATCCTTGGCTGGATCTAACTGTGACGGTGGGTAGTGGATCGCCGGACCCACCACAAGTGATGGTAGTTAAGCCACGCCAGGGAACGGAATCTAAGTCAGCCCAGGTTTTCACCAAAGGAGCCCGCCACAAAGCGGGTGGGACTTGATTCGGCGTGAGGCTACCTGGTCGTCCCCCATTACGTGACTTGCTTGCGGTGGCAGCCGAGGTGCAGCGTGGTACAGAATCGTAGTCCGAGAACCGTAGTCGTGGGCAGGCAGAAGGTCAGGGCAGGCGGAATGGTTCGTGGGCGTGGCAAGGCCAGAAGGTCAGGGCAGGCGGACAGAGGTTCGGCGTCGGGAACGTAGCAAGAGCTGGTACATGGTAAAGCAGGAATAACACTTTAAGGTATGCTTAATATCACTAAGGCTCGGGGCAACGTAGATCCAGCAGGAAGTGACGTGGGTGCAAAACACTTATATAGGAAAACAGAGCCCGGTAATTACCCACTTACGGCGACACTGTCCTTTAAATTCAAGGACGAGCGCGTGCGCGCCAGGGGGCGCGCAGATGCGCATCGGCCGGCAGGGGACGAAGACAAGGACGGGGCGAGGCCAGCGTGAGTCGGATGAACGGGTGGCGCCGCGGCCGGCCGTGCGGCACGCGGGCCCCCCGTCACGCCGGGACCCGTTATGGGGGACGCGGGTGCGACCGCGGTCCGTGGCCCGGACCACGGCGCCACCCGTGACAGTAAGAGACATCCTGGCCATGAAGATTGCCAGAGGGAAGCGCTTCTTCCTTGTGGATTGGAAGGGCTTCAGGACCCGGGAGAGATCGTGGGAGCTGAATCAATATTTTGATTATCGAATCTCATCCACCAGGTTCCTTCTGGCTAAAAAGGAGGTTGAGGTCTAAGAGGGGGGTACTGTAAAGGTGGCGTAGCGTTCCACACCTGCGGGTACGACGGGCGACCTGTGTCCCCATCCCTGGGTGCCCAGGCACGGGCGACGGTTGGCGACATGACCGTGCTACGGCTTGTGGGCGGCACCCCGTCACCATACCCGCTTACCTGACCCCTCTCCCGTACCTGCGCTCTCCCCCTTGTCCGGTCGGAATGCGCCCCACGCGATCATTCATGTGGACTTTAAAGGGTCAGCACGCCAGGTGTCTTGCGCTTAATTGCGGGCCGCTGACCCTATATAATGTATGGGTCTTGTCACTCCCTGCTGGATTTTGTTGCCTCCGTGCCTAGAGAAAGGTATATCTGTGTACTAGTCTCTGCCGTGTTCCTGGACCCTAGCCTATATTTATGACTCTGAACCTTGCCGCCTGCATTGACACTTCTTGCCTGTCTATTGACCATGAAACCGTTGCCACCCGCCCTGACTCTTACCGTCTGTCCCACTGATCTACGTCTACGCACTCCGACCCCTTAACTGTACCAGCCACACCGCGGCTGACAATGTAAGCAAGTCACGTCAGGGGTAGCGACCTGGTAGACTCTCGCTGCAGCAAGTCCATCCCGCTTTCCGGCGGGCTCTGGTGAAAACCCGGACCTAGTTAGATTCCGCTCCCTGGCGTGGCTTACACCATCGCTTGCGGTGGTCCAGGGGATCCACTATCCCGGCCGTTACACTAAAATTGTCATATCCAGTCTCACTGAGCTCCATATCATTCCTTGTGGATTTGGATAAATTCAATTCCAAGGTTTCGCATATCTCTAAACTGAATATATTCAAGATTTTGTTACCGTATAAACTCGAGTATAAGCCGACCCGAGTATAAGCCGAGGTACCTACTTTTGCCACAAAAAACGGGAATTATTGATTCGAGTATAAGCCTAGGGTGGAAAATGCAGCGGCTACTGGTAAATATCAAAAATAAAAATGGTAACAATAATATTTACATAGGCAGTTTAATGTCCCCAATAGGAAGGTATAGGCAGTTTAATGACCCCAAGGAGTTATAGCTCAGGTATAGGTCCCCCACCAGGCAGTTATAGGCACAGGTTTTTGTCCCACTATAGGCAGTTATAGGATGGTTTATTGTCTCCATGGGCAAACTTATAGGCAGGTTTATTGGTCCCCATAGGCAGTTATATTTCCTTATAGGAGGTTATAGGCAGGTTACTAGGAGTATACTAGTTCTAATAGGTAGGTATAGGCATGTATAGGCAGGTATAGGCTGGGTATAGCTAGGTATAGGTAGGGTATTCGCCTGGTATATGGCAGGTATAGCTAGTATAGGGTGTATAGGCTTGGTATAGGCTGGGGTATAGGCAGGTAAAAGCAGGGTAAAGGATTGTATAGGCTGGTATAGGTTGTATAGGCAGGTATAGGCTGTATAGGCTGGTGTAGGCTGGTATAGGCAGGTAGTCAGGCTATATAGGTAGTATAGGCTGTATAGAGCTAGGTATAGTCAGGTAGTCAGGTATAGGCTGGTATAGGGGCAGTATAGGCTAGGTGTTATAGTCAGGTATAGGCTAGGTATAGGTAGTATAGTCAGGTATAGGCTAGGTATAGCAGTATTAAAAAGCAAACTAAACACTTACCTGACTCATCCGCTGATTTGCCACTCAGCTGTCCGTCCTCCTGCACTTCTCCTGCATTCATCTGGCTCCAGGAGGCGTGATTCATAGGCCGCGCACGCAGCGTGATGACATCGCCACAAAAATGCCTGTGCCGGAAACTCGGCGGCCACAAGTCTGCATTGAACCTGTCCGGAGGCCTCTGCGGAGCAGGGAGCGCTAGCTCTCTGCTCTGCAGTGGTTTCATTCCACTCTATACGCTCCGGAGGAGTCGCATTACAGGGGAAGTGTTCGCCGACAGCGAGGGCCAGGCAGTGCCCATCGCTGTAGGCTGTGCTCGGAATTCTGATACTATGCGCTCCCTGAGGAGTGCATATAGCAAGAAGTGTCCCACTGCGGCGACGGGCCATCGCAGCGCCCGAGCGCTGATGGTGACTCGAGTATAAGCCGAGGAGGGATTTTTCAGCACATTTTTTGTGCTGAAAAACTCGGCTTATACTCGAGTATATACGGTATTTTGTTTTTCTCACTATGAGGAATAAAGCTTGGCTGGAAACTTAGATAAGGTAGGATAGCAACACTGTACATTATGCATGCAGATAAGACTCTAGATACATTTCCCCTGGTGCCTGGGTTGAGGAGTCTCTACTCCAACACTTCATGGGCTGAAGTGTGGGTCTCAGAGGTGTTAACTACACTTATATTGGGAGTGGCGCCTCTGAAACATCTCCTTCAGAACAGATAAGTGGCTGCACTTGCGCAGTTACTTTCCATTTATTTCAGTGGGAGATCTAAGTACAGCCAAGCGGTTACTCTTGGTAATCCTATCAAGTAGGAAATACATAGTTACAACATTAAAAAAAGACTAAACATTTAGGGCGACATATATTAACGAGGCTGGCGTACTTTGAGCCAAAAAAGTGTTGCATCCCTGTTGTATAAATGTATGAACAATCGTACGCCAAAGTTTGGTGCATAACACTCTAGGCACCAATGTCTGGCGCATAACACACTCTCATACATACTGTCGTATAGTACACTGTTAAAAACATAGGTAGAATTTGCGAGTCAGCGCCAGGTTTATATATATCGCACTTAATGTATTGTCTGCATACTTAAAGTTAATTGATAAAACTAAAACATGACACTAAAACACTAAAAATATACCCTGGTTGATTATTTTTAATTTTATTCGATGATGCATCCATTAAAGGGAATATATCACCATTTTTTTCCCTAACCAATTAAAACCAGATACATATTATTTTCTACTTTGTCATTTTCTGCTTGTAGATTTTTTAAATTCTGTTTTCAGTATATGATCATAGGTGCAGCCATGTTGCCATTTAGAGAAAAGCTTTAATGCAGTCATATGGACATAAGATCCTGTGAAGAGTTTTAAAGCATGCTTTGTGGAAGAAGTTATTATGTAGAGAGCGGGAGGAGGGGAGTTGTGACCATTACCTATTGTGAATGATGGATCCTATCTTACCTACACATTGGTGTCACCTTTCATTTTACTCCTGTCTGTAATAATAAAGAGGAAACTGCTGAGAAGTGGTCTCTACAGAACAGTTAGTATAAGCATATATTTGGCTTAGCAGCCAGATTGAAAACAGCAAGATTTCAGGATTCTATGAATTAAAGTCATTGAAACAAAAAATAGCCCTTAATTTAAAAATATATATTTAAATATTAAAAACACAATACATTTAAAAATAGGTAATTTTCTGATGATGCATTTTCTTTAAAAACTCATGAAGGGGAAAAGAAATATAATATTTGTAACTGTTACAGTTTTTTTGGTACATTATAATTCTTGGATGTAGAAACAGTTATTAATAAAAAAACACATTATTAATAGGCTATTAGCATTGGCATGGGGTATATTTTTCCTGTGTCTGCAAGGGTATTGATAGGTCACAACAAAAATATAATAATGCCAACCTCATTGACTTAATTTAGGTAATTAGTTCAGTTATTATTAAAAAATACTTGTAAACAAGCAAGAGACTCCAAACAAAAATAAAACATGGAGAAATCACAGCTGAGTGCTAACCTACTTGTGTCAAGATAAATAAAACCAAGGTGAAAAAGATAAAATCTCAGTAAAAGGCCTACAGGGATGTTCGCTACTTTAGTAATCTGCCCCCTGCAGATTACTATTATAAATTTTACTGTTGTGTATATCTGTAAGTGCAGATTTATACTGCTGGCATTTTTACATGAACCTATAGCGTCAGGGGTCAGAAACGACACAGAAATCTTGCAGTCTCATAAAGTAATTTATTGTTACAGTAAAAACAGAGATTTGCATACCCGAACAGTGCCTTATGAAAACTCTTCTCTTTTGAAATTTGATATGTTTCATATGAGAGATATTGTAGTCATAATATGTTCCATGCAATTTTAGTGTTTTTTTTACACTTTCGCCTCTCAAAACCTTTACATGTCTCTAAATATTTAGGACCACATGTATGAAAACTGTCTAGGTCTAAAACTCATTTTGTGAGTAGGGGGCTACTTAATGGCTACTACCTGGCCACAGGGGGCAATTTACTGGCTACAGGGGACATCTACTTGGCCACAGGGAGCAAATAATAACCTACAGAGGACTATATAACTACATAATAGGGATCTATATTTCTACTTATTGGGAGGCGTCTATAACTACCTATCTACTTAATAAGGGTCTGAGATACCTACCTATTTGGGACCAATAACTCTATCCAACCTAATGGGCACTATACACCTACCTAATTAAATACTACCTACCTAGTTTGGGGGTGTACCTACATACTGTCTTAGGAAATGTAACTACTTCCTATATTGGTACACAAAACGAGACTAAAACTTGGTGCACAAATGGGAGCCCCATAGATGTTAAGGGCACTTTTACTATTTGAGACACAATGGGGTAATTATTACCATTTGAGGCGCTATAGATGCGGAGTTTGTACAGTGATAGGAATTGATAGAGAAGTGCTGATAAAGTGAGGAGTCTGAGATGTTTGTTTTATAAATTCTACAGTGAGGAGTCGTGGCCTGGAGAAGGTGTCATGGCAGTCTGGGACAGAGGGAGAAAAAAAAAGAAGAAAGAGAACAACTCTTCAGAGACGTCTCCTGTGAGTCCCTGGATATAACTTTACTGCAATCGCTTATATGTCTGCAGAGCCTGTGTACAATTGGTATTCACCACTGTATGGTTACTATATGCTGGTAATATTGGTTATAGTATAATGGCTTATATTCAGTAATGGTATGGTGTGTATTATTCAGTAACCATGTGGCGGTTATATGTGATCAGGGTGTGGTGGTATTATCCAGTCACTATGTGGTGGTGATACGTGGTCACGGTGTGGCGGTATTCAGTCACTATGTGGTGGTGATACAGTACAGACCAAAAGTATAGACACACTTTCTCATTCCAACAGTTTTCTGTATTTTCATGACTATAAAAATTGTAGATTCACACTGAAGGCATCAAAAAATATGAATTAACACTGTGGAATTATATACTTAACAAAAAGTGTGAAACAACTGAAAGTATGTCTTATATTCTAGGTTCTTCAAAGTAGCCAACTTTTGCTTTGATTACTGCTTTGCACACTCTTGGCATTCTCTTGATGAGCTTCAAGAGGAAGTCACCTGAAATGGTTTTTCCAACAGTCTTGAAGGAGTTCCCAGAGATGCTTAGCACGTGTTGGCCCTTTTGCCTTCACTCTGCAGTCCAGCTCACATCAAACCATCTCGATTGGGTTTAGGTCTGGTGACTGTGGAGGCCAGGTCATCTGGCGTAGCACCCCATCACTCTCCTTCTTGGACAAATAGCCCTTACACAGTCTGGAGGTGTGTTTGGGGTCATTGTCCTGTTGAAAAAGAAATGAGGGTCCAAATAAACGAAAAACCCGGATGGAACAGCATGCGGCTGCAAGATGTGTGGTCCCATGCTGGTTTCAGTATTCCTTAAAATTTTTTAAATAACCCCCCAAAATGTAACCGCAAAGCACTCCCAAAACCATCACACCTCCTCTTCATGCTTCACGGGGGGGAACCGGCATGTAGAGTCCTTTCTTTCACCTTTTCTGCGTCGCACAAAGCACGGTGGTTGGGAAACCCAAAGTCTAAAATTTTTGGATCATCAGACCAAAGCACAGATTTCCACTGGTTTTGGGTCCTTCCTTTCGTTCTTTAGCCCAAACAACTCTTTCGTTGTTCCTGCCCGTGCAGTGGTTTCCTAGCAGCATTTTCCCATGAAGGCCCTGCCTGCACACAGTCTCCCCTTAATGGGTTTTTGCAGAGATGTGTCTGCTGTGAACTCTGTGTGGCATTGACCCGGTCTCTAACGAGCTGCTGTTAACCCCGCGATTTTTGGGGGTGGTACTCGGATGAATTATCCTCCACAGCAGAGGTGATCTTGGTCTTCCTTTCCTGGGGTGTCCTCATGTGGCAGTTTCTTTGTAGCCTTGATGGTTTTTGCCCCTTTCAAAAGTTTCCCCCTTTTCGGACTGAAATTTTACTTCATTTTTTGGAAAATAATGGGCCACTTTTTTTTCTTTACTTAGTGTTTTTTCTTGCCATTATGAAATTTAAAGTCCATTCAGTAGGACTACAGTGTGTATCCCCCTGAAATTTGAACAAAACAACTGTGGTCCCCCCTTTTTTGGCAAGAAATCCCACTAAATTAACCGGAAAGGGCATACCTGTGAAAACCATTTCAGGTGACTACCTCTTGAAGCTCATCAAGAGAATGCCAAGAGTGTGCAAAGAAGTAATCAAAGCAAAAGGTGGCTACTTTGAAGAACCTAGAATATAAGCCATAATTTCAGTTGTTTCACACTTTTTTGATAAGTATATAATCCCACATGTGTTCATTTATAGTTTTGATGCCTTCAGTGTGAATCTAAAATTTTTATAGTCATGAAAATACAGAAAACTGTTGGAATGAGAAGGTGTGTCCAAACTTTTGGTCTGTACTGTATGTGGTCATGGTTTGGCAGTATTATTCGGTCACTATGTGCAGGTAATATGTAGTCTTAGTAGGATATTGGCAATAATTAGCCTTGGGATTCTCGTTTTGTGTAGCAGTGTTATTTGGTAACGGTATGACTATTATTTAGTAGTTTTATACTTAGCACATTTTGTTAAAGCTTTTTGTATATTTTGGCTTTGGTTGATAGTGATGCACTTTGCGCATCGTGGTGCATTATGTTGCAGGGGGAAGGGATGGAAATTTCTTCACCTCGCCCTAAGTGCAATTTAGCCTAGGAACGGCCCTGGATAAAACACACCCATACAAGTCAATGGAGCAAGTCAAAGAAATCATCACAAACTGTCATCTGTCAAGTCTATCAATGGAACAAATGTACAGTAATTTAGGCACAGTTTGCAATGAAATGCAGTCATTCAACCACAAACCAGTCAATGAAATTTTAAGTAGATCTGGAATCAGAAAAATGCACATGTGGACAAAATTGATGGTACCCCTTCACTAAAAAAAAGAAGAGGCCACAATGGTCACTGAAATAGTGGGAAACTGTCAAAAGTAGTAATAAATTTTAATTTACTGAAACTCAACTACTGAAAATCAAGCATTGTATGGGAGGGAACTGTGGTTCAACCTATATAAATGTAAAAAAAAATAATGATGATGGTCTGGAGAAAAATGATAGTCACTCTAGAAAAAATTTAAAATGATTTGACCATAGAGACATGTTAATCTAAGGTGTGTCCTGCAGTAAGCATCAAACTTGTAATTAGTTAGTCTGCCTATTTAAAGGGTAAAAAGTAATCACTGTAATGTTTGGTATCATGGTATGTACCATGATGAACGTGGACCAAAGAAAGCTAAGAAGAGTGTTGTCTCAACAGATTAGAAAGCAAATTATAGACAAACATGTGAAAGGTAAAGGCTTTAAGATCATCCCTGAACAGTTTGATATTCCTGTTACTGAATATATTATTCAGAAGTTTTAAGACTACGGGACTGTGGCTGCATAAGAAAAACTGATGACAAATTGAAGAGATAGATTATATGAATGTAATTGTTGTGCCCATATCAACTTGCACAGAGATTAGAGAGATTATTTAACTCCAAGGTCAAGGTACATCAGTGTCAGATCACACCATCCATCGCTGTCTTTTCCAAAGTGGATTTAATGGAAGATGACTGAGGAGGAAACCACCAATGAAAGGAAATCATAAAAAGGAAGATTGGAATTTGCCAAAATGCATATTGACAAACCACAAAGCTTTTGGGAGAATGTCCTTTGGATGGATGAGACAAATCTGGAACTTTTTGGCAAGTCACATCAGCTCTATATTCTCAATAAAAACTCAAGACTATCAATTCATTCTTGGGAAAAAATGTGTGTCCAATTAGAAAGCTTGTTAAGTTGCAGGTATGAGTCCTCCAAAAAAAACCCAATAGCTAAAACCCCAAGAAGGGTAAGTGCTTTGCTTTGGAATCTTGGGTGGCCTTTTTAAAATCTTGTTTAAAATCTTTTTGAAATCTGTTAAAGGACTGGAAAAATCCCAGTCGGGGAAAAGGCACCCTTCAAGCCTGAAACAGCTGCAGCAGTTTGCTCAGGGAGTATGGGCCAGATGGACAGGTGCAGAAGTCTCATTGAAAGTTACAGAAATTGCAGTGATTGTCTCAAAAGGTTGTGTAACAAAATATTAAAGTTACCATCATTTTTGTCCAGGCCAGCTCATTAGTTGTTTTTTAAAAGTTTGTGGTTGAACTACAATTCAAACGAGAGGTCTGATTTTTATTATTTGATTTTCAGTTGATTTAAATTTATTATGAATTTCATTCAATTTAGTGACCATTGTGAGTTTTTCTTTTCTTTAATGGAAGGGTACCATCAATTTTGCCCACGTGTGTATGTTAATAATGAAGATGGTTCTCTGGATTTATGCATAAACAGTAAACCTAATTCTTGGCTTTTGGGAGGTAGAACACTAATCTATGTAAGCTTCTCTTTCTAAGTCACGGCAGAATAGTTTCTTGACTTTTAGAAAAATGAGTACATAATTTTCTTCATCAGTGCAGTATTAAAGAAGATTATTCTAGAGCAGATAACATTGTTTAATGACTTATCTTGCACATGTAACAGACTGCTGAGGTCTATGAAATGTAGCTGGCAAAGAAAGAACTAATTAATGATTCTCAAAGCCATTTACAAAAACAATTTTAAAAAATGCTATTTTTTTTTTAGATACAATTAGATCAAACAGGCTAGGACAGACGGTAAATCTCGACCTTCAAGTTTGTCTCTAATTCAACTAAACAAACTTTCCAAGAAGGCCATATTGCTTGTGACACAGAAAAAGGCTTCTCTGCACTGGACAATGATACAGTGTAATGACTTCGTTTCAACAGCACACAACAAAAACAAAGTCTTGTAAAAAAACAAAAATCCCATAAACCAACATATATACATATAACTTTTTTCTTCTTATACCCCAAAGTCGAAAATATATAATATATACACACGCAACAACAAAATACACGCTATATATGATATATATATATATATATATATATATATATATATATGTATTTAGATTTATTTATTTATTTATATACACACATTCTACAATAACAATATTGTAGCAATATATGGGACTGAGGAAGTGTGATCTACACATGAAACGCGTATTCCATTGCGATTTATAATAAATCTTCAACTAAAAAGACGTCCAGCGCTGTCATTACAGTCCATTTAAAGAAGTTTTTTTTCTGGGCAAACTGTAGGAAATCTTCACACCTTTTGTATCACCACTACCCTGGCCCCGTGCATCGGGCGTACAGAGCAAAACGGACGGACGGCTGTGGACGACCTTGACTCTTCGGTTCCAAATATTTGGGTACTTAAAAAAGTGTTGTGCCTTCCTTTGCACAACACTAGAAGGCTAGTGCTTAAAATAAGTACTAGTAGTTCATATTCAAAATTGCTGTCTCGTTTTTGTTTTTTCTCTTGTATAGTAGTAATATGTGTAATGGTCCCGGACGTAGAAGTGGATCCACTGGACCCCCGCAAGCGATGGTGTAAGCCACGCCAGGGAGCGGAGTCTAAGTAGGTCCCGGTTTTCACCAGAGAACGCCGCAAAGCGGGATGGACTTGCTGCGGCGGGAGTCTACCAGGTCGCTACCCCTGACATGATTTGCTTGCGGAGGCAGCCGAGGTGTTGCGTGGTACAAAATCGTAAGACAGGCTCATAGTTGGGGACAGGCAGAAGGTCAGGACAGGCGGCTATGGTTCGTGGTTGTGGACAGGCAGAAGGTCAGGGCAGGCGGCAGAGATTCGTTGTCAGGAGATGGAAGCAAATGGTACGGTACACGGTAGATCAGAATTAGACAACTGGGAACACTTTCTCAATAACAAGGCACTAAAGATCCGGTAGGGAGTGGGCGGAAGCGCCCAGGTAATATAGAGGCAGTGCCTGGCAATTAGCTAATTACCGGTGCACTGGCCCTTTAAATTTCACAGAGCCGGCGCGGGGACGCGCGCGTCGGGCAGAAGGAGGCTACAGAGACACAGGAGCGCGGCCAGGTGAGTACTGACGCGCAGGGGGACGAGTGCGCCCGTCGCCCGACACCCGGGCAGTGGCGGCACTCGTCCTGGTAGCAGAGGCAGAGCTGCGACGGCGCCCGCAGTCCGAGTTGCGGGTTGTGGCGCCGTTCGCAACAGTATCTCCCTCCCCCCCGCCCTTAGCCCTCCCCTTCTTCCTGGCCTGGAGGAATTTCTGCAGCAACTCATGGTCCAGGATGTTGTCCTCCGGCTCCCAAGATCTTTCTTCAGAACCAAACTCCTTCCAGTCGATAAGGGAATGCTGCTTTCCCCTGATGGTCTTCATATCCAGGATCTCATTTACAGTGAAGATGTTGGTGGCTTCGGAAGACGGAGGAGTGATCCTCTGGGAAAAGCGGTTCAGGACCACAGGTTTCAACAAGGAGACATGGAAAGAGTTGGGAATACGGATTGTGGGTGGGAGCCGGAGTTTATAGGCAGCCGGGTTGATGCGACAGAGTACTTCAAATGGTCCTACGTATCAGGGACCCAATTTGTACGAGGGGATCTTGAGCCGGATATATCTGGCCGATAGCCACACCTTGTCGCCAGGAGAAAACACTGGGGAGAGTCTTCTATTTTTGTCCGCTTGGACCTTTTCATAAATTTGGGCGGGGCATGCTGCAAGGGACTGGCGCGTCTGTTTCCAAATGGAACACCATATCCCGGGCAAAAGTATCTGCTGCCGGGGCACCTCTCGAGGGGGAAGAAATGGTAACGGAGGGTGGGGATGCTGGCCGGTACCCCAATGAAAATGGAGGGTACCAAGTGGATTCCGAATCCAGGATTTATAGGAAAAATTTCTCCCCAAGGAAGTAATCTGGACAAGTCATCCTGTCTAGCCAAGATAAAGTGCCGCAAATAGTCCCCAGGATCTCATTGTTTTCCTCCGATTGGCCGTTTGTCTGGGGTGGTGGGCCCAGAGGAGAAATCTGGGTTTCACCTGCAACCGAGAGCAGAGAGCCCGCCAGAA
Organism: Phyllomedusa bahiana; assembly: GCA_025379985.1. Lineage (NCBI taxonomy): Eukaryota > Metazoa > Chordata > Amphibia > Anura > Hylidae > Phyllomedusa > Phyllomedusa bahiana. Next base: position 38,608 of record JAODAL010007779.1, on the reverse strand, counting down.
CCTCGACACAAATTGGACCCCCCGATCCGAGACTATATGCTGGGGTAGTCCAGCTCTTGCCACCCCACCCCCAAAAAAAATTGTGGGGTAAACAGGAAACAAAAAAGTGCAATTGTGCTTTTGTTTTTAAGGTTTAGTTTTTGATGAGTTTATACTGGACTCTTTAATTAACATGTTACCTGTATTCTGTGAGTCAGTAAGTATACAAGGGCCATATTATGACCACATCTCACCACTATATAGTGTCTTAAACCACCATAATATTACTGAACAGGTCAGTATACCAAGATCATAATTACTAATAACAGTAAAAAATACAAAGACCAAATAATACCCATACCCATATTACTAACATATAGGATGACATGTCAGAATTGGGCTCCGCCATTTTCTGGTGTATTTTGTGGCAAAAAATCGTTGTAGCCCTATTCTATATATGTATGAACAGTCGTACACCAAAACTTGGCGCAGTTTGCGCCAGGCACAACAGATTTGAAAGCGCCTAAATTATGCACCTAAGATATGCTAGCAATACGCCTAAGTTATGCTATGCACCTAAATTATGTACCTAAGATATGCTATGCTATGCAGGGTATACCACACACCAGATTTATGACAGGTTCATACATTCAGGTGCAAACTGGCGTGGCGGCGCCTCTTTTCACCATACTGTTACTGACCAAGTCAATACACCAAGCCCAATATTAATAATAACCCCTTAAGCCAAACGCCTGAAAAGTAGTTAATGACCAGAACATTTTTTTAGTTTTGGCCTCCTTGCGTTTAAACAGTTGTAACTTTTTTATTTTTTCAAAGACGCAGCTGTATGAGGCCTTGTTTTATTCGAGACAAGTTGTACTTTATGGGGGGAATAGTTTAGGTTCACTTATAAATATTTGCAGTATTTTTTTTTATTTTTTTTTAAAACATTTTTTGTTTTTTAAATTTCTTTTTTACACCATTCACATTTCACACTTAATAACTTGTTAGATTAATTCTACAGGTTATTACGGTCGTGTGGATACCAAATAGTGTAGTTTTTTTTGTGTGTGTAATTTATGTACACAATTTATTTTTTATTAAATATTTATTTTTTTTTTTATTATTTATTTTTTTATTCTTTTTTTTTTTTAACACTTTTTATGGGTTTTTTTGTATTTATTTTTTTTTTACTCCCTGAAGGGAGAACTGTTTAACATTTTTTTAATTTTTTTTTTTAAAACTTAGTAATGTATTAGCATATTCATAAAATGCTAAATACATGTAATCTGGTCAGTTTGGACACAGCCCGTGATTAGGACAGAGCACACAGTGCATTCCTAATCAAATGGCTTCATACACAACAACTCTGGGGCCACGCTTTGGTCCCCAGAGCTGGACTGTGCAGACGTCCCCGAGCTCTGTCGGGTGACCCGGGGCGGGTTCCGATCACCCGACAGAGCAGGGGAACCCTTTGATTGCGCGCTGCGGTAAACGCACCGCCGCAATCAAAGGGTTAAAAACATCCGGGTTTGCGGAGGTTTACGCCGCTCCACGATGCCTGCAGGAGATTCTGTTGGAGCGGGGCTGTGTAGTAAAAGCCCTGAACCCAGCGCAATGCGGCGCCCGGGCGGCGCAAACCCGAGTCTTTCAGCGACGTCAAAAGACGTCGCTGCAGACGAACGACCTGAAATGCCCGCCGTCAAAAGACTGTGGGCGGTCATTAAGGGGTTAACAACAATATACAAAGACTAAATAATACCCCACATATCACTAATATACAGTTAGGTCCATATATATTTGGACACTGACACAAATGTTGTTTTTTGTACCCGTTTACTGAAACATATTCAAGTTATAGTTATATAATGGACATGGACATAAAGTTCAGACTTATCCACATTAAAATTGGATGAAGGGTTTAGGAGTTTCACCTCCTTAACATGTGCCACCCAAAAGTAATTGGACAAATTGAACAATTAAATATCAATTTCTAATACCTGGTTGAAAACCCTTTGTTGGCAATGACTGCCTGAAGTCGAACTCATGGACATCACCAGACACTGTATTTCCTCCTTTTGAATGCTTTGCCAGGATTTTACTGCAGCGGTTTTTAGTTTATTTGTGGGCCTTTAACAAGTGAAATGCATGCTCAATTGGGTTGAGATCAGGTGACTGACTTGCGATTCAAGAATATTCCACTTCTTTGCTTCTATGGCTTTATGGGTCATAGACCATCTGTATTATGAAACTCCGACCAAGTAGTTTGGCTGCATTTGGCTGGATTTGAGCACTCCGTATACGTCTCTCTGTCTCTCATATTGATTACTTACTTGCAACATGTTTCTAAGTAGTTTAGGAAATTGAAAGGTGTTTGCTGTTAATAAAGGCAGTTTCAGTGCTGTGCAATACTGCAATAGAAACAACGTACCAAAACCGCACCATTTCACGAGGGGGTTAAGCCACATCTAGAAGTGGAGTCTAAGGATCCTCCTGTTACTTTGCCAGAGCCTGCCACAACTTGTTTTCATGGTACCAAATCGTCAGGCAAAAGGGTAGTCAGGGAAAAGCAAAGAGGTCAGGGCAGACAGCAGGCAACGTAGTCAATAGCAACAGGTAGAAGGTCATCTACACAGTATCAGCAGAAAACAAACAATAACTCTCACTAATAAACACCAACGAACTGGCAAGGCATGCAGGAAGAGGAAATAAGATTATCCAATTACCAGCACGCTGGCCCTTTAAATTTCACAAAGCTAGTACACCAACACCGACGCACAGCAGAGAAGGAGTGAGGAGAGGTGAGTAATCATGATCCAGGGAACACGGGAGCACATGCGGCCCAACGTTATGGGTGCAACGCGACTCATGACAAATCATTACTGTGAATGGCTGTAAAGAAAGTGTAATTCATTAATTAATCACTAACACATAGCTTGGCATGGCTAGAACAATCAAGACTCTTCACCCGGGTATTGTTTTTGCTCATGAGATGTGTTTAAAAAGTGCTTTAAAAAGGAATGTGGTAAAACACTTGCGTTTTGAAAAATCTATTTGTTTTTACAATTAACCCAAATTTAGAGCCCATAAGTGAAATCTTTGCATGTGTTGTAGTTTTTTCATGTTTCATAAATGTGTATCAAATGCTAAGAAAAAACGCAAAAGTAGTGAAAGATAAAAAGCATGACTGCGGAATTTAGAGTTCAATTCCAGGCAAGCTCACCGCCTGACACAAGCTTTAAATTTCTCTGCAATCTCACCAAGGAAAAAATTAGACATGTGTTTGTTTATTTTACTAATTTATATTGCACTGTTATATTTCACAGTGCTGTAAAGAGATTATTATTATTCACATTGGTCCCTGTTCCCATTGGGGCTCACAGTCTAAATTTCAGATTAAGGTATCAGTATGTTTTTTTTGGAGTGTGGGAGGAACCAAAGTACACAGAGGAAACTCACACCGTCAAGGTGAGAACATACAAACCCTTTGCAGATTTTGTCCATGGTGGGATTTGAATACAATGCTACAAGGCAACAGTGCTAACCACTGAGCCACCATGCTGCCCAGATGTTACATTGTGGCTCCTCAAAGAAAACAATAAGCTGACTGTGCAAAACATGGACAAGCAGGGTCCTTTAGGTAAATATTCTACAAATCTGCCTCTCTTTTTGGTTTATAAATTAGGGTATGCCCTCTATTTTTTAGAACAAATAATGTTGCTAGTAATTAATCACCTGACATTTTAGGCCACAAACAACCCTTACAGCATGAAATTTGCAAATAATCAGCATTAAAATAAAAAAGCCAAAAAGAATATTTGAGGGAAAAAAGAAAAACAACAAACCAAGGAAGGAAACAAAACACCTTCCACATAAATCAGAAAGTATACAAAACTATTTATCTATCAGTATATGTTGGACTACATTTGTAACAGCGCTCAAATTCACACATTCCGCTAAGAAAACCGCTGATTATTATCAAAGACAGAAACTATATTTAGGGAGCTTTCAATTTGCAGGCTATGACAGAAGCATGCATATTTATCAGCAGTACTTCCCCCGCACCCAAACAGCTCCCATTTCCCAGCCAAGTTTCTAATTACACTTCTTTCTTGTCAAGTTTCTGTGTGCCATCTCTAATTAAAATGATTCCAAGGGGATCAAAGATAGTGATTGGAAAAAAAGTGACACTGTTTCCAAATGTGTCTATAACATTGTGGAAACGAAGCAAATAACTGTTGCTAGTCTTAAATTAACCAGTTTACAAACAATCTTCTAACTAGTATAAAGCAGGAGTACCCCATTTCAGCCTGTTCTAGACATGTACACTTGTATTCCAAACAAAAATCTATAATAGACGTACTTATAGGATTCAATTGATCAGTGCCAAGTGTGGTTTTTTAAGCATATCTGACAGGTTTATGTCTGGATAAAAGTTAAAAGGGGATGTATCGCTTCTTCAGTTCATGTGTTTCAAAGTATTTTCAATTTCTCAACTCTACAAATCCAGTGGCGTTTCTTCCCCTCCCAGCTGGGTGTTTCTTAACTGAAGGGTGATGACATTATCCCCCCTTCACTGTTCATGCTCGCTCCAGAGCCCTGTTCTCCCCCCCCCCCTCTCTGTCTGAGTCCACATCTCACTGTTCCTCTCCCTGTCTTATTTTGTAAGAGCTGTTTAAATACCACATACCTGCATTTAATCTAGACAGTCTTCTATGAGCTCAGTCTTCTATCATCGCTTCTCCTCTCTCAGCTGGAGGTTTGTTACAGTTGAATCCAGTCTATGAACGGCACAGATCTCCCTTGTATGCAGGAGAGTTAGGCACCATGGCACAATTTTGCTGTTTGCTGATTGTCGAATCAGCTGCAGTGTGTTTCTGCTGGGTATGCAGAGTGAAATTGCTACAGCCCCTTACTCTGAGTGAGAGAAGCAGGGATCGAAGCACATTTCTGCTGTTTTCTGATTGTAGAAGCCCTGCAGTGTTATTGTGTTTCTTCTGGCTATGCAGAGTGAAATTCCTGCTGGTTCCTTGCTCTGAGTGAGAGAGACAGGAATGCGCGCTCCCGTGAATATGACCGGGGCCAGACAGCATGTAAATTAGTAGAGCCATCAGCCAATGACAGGACAGGAGGAGGAATCCGACCAACGCTGGGGAACTGTGTTTACAGAAACAGAAGATAAGGGAGACAGTGAAAACTAGACGGCTTTGCTAATGACATCCAATTGCAAAGTTGTTTGTTTTCACTATCCCCTTACTCTGAAGACCATTTAATGAAATGATACAACCCCTTTAAGGGTGCTGAAATCTATAGGTGACTACTCTTTTCAGAGTTATAAACCATGTATATATTGATATAAACATTTTTATTTATGACAGATGTCATAGGTAAACAGATTCAAACAACTCAAAAAATAAATCCATCAGCTGTATGGTCCAAATGTGGTCTGTACAGAGACTTTAACCCCTTCCTGAAGGACAGTCATAATAATATGGTTCTAAATTTGTTTCCTCCTTGTCTTCTGAAAGCCATAACTTTTTTATTTTTCCACCTACGATTGGGTAGAAATATGTGAAAAAATGTCATGTGGGTGGGACTAGCCTTGATTGGTTGGGGCTAACACCTGCACATTAATAAGCTGGACTTTTCTCTGGTTGCAAACTGACACATTTGAGCATTATATGCTGTGAAATTTCTGCATTGTACAGTTTAAGGGACACAGCATTAGTAAAAGCATGTCTGTCCCTAGCTTGTGCTGTCCTCAGCAAGGCGATATCACCTATGTGACAGATTCCCTTTAAAGTATTTTTTACATAAAGCAGTTTTGACTATAAATCTGTTCCATACTTGTGAATGGGGTTGTTTTTGCACCATGTACCTAGATTTCTGCATGCTCTATTTAGATTAATTCTTCAATAAATCTGCTATGTGTAAACATACAAATCATTAAACCACGTAATGCATAATCTTAGAGATACTAATTTCAGTCTTGGGGTTGTTCCCACATTTTTTTTTTTATATAGAAAAATACATCATGTGTCCACAGCAGAAATCTATGCAGATCATTGGCTTGCATTTTCATTTTTGTATGGTGTAGTTTGACACAGATTTCCCACTATATATAATGACAAGGATTCTCCATGGAATTCTCCCAGATTTTGGAGTAGAATGTATACTAATTCAACACCAAAATCTGCATAAATTTCCACTGTGTAAACAGGACTTTAGTATGAGTATCACCAACAAGAAAATCACTTTATGATCCTTATTAAAGCCTTTATTTATTTACATGAAAAAACATCCCAGTGATCAACTCCTCTTTAGATAGGATACCAATTACAATAAAAATAGCTATAAAGTAATGGTACATAAAGAGCAATTGGAGGAAAAAAATAAGAGCTAAACTGGTACTGATGGGCCCTTGCACTGCAAAGTATTTATCCTGAGTAGAGCAACCTTACTCTCCAGCCCACCCCTGCGCATCCCTAGCCTGAACACTATACAGTTAGTCTTTTTGATAAATTATTAGTCAGGTTACGAATCTGTAAGTTCAAGTGGGAGAGGCATAGAAACACAACTAATAATAACGATGGCTGAGGTCTGAAGAATAACATGAGCAGATCATTACAGTAGCTAAACATTACATTTTAACTACTTATTGTATACATTAGGAAAGCTCCCAATGTACATGCTATACAAGTTCATATTTTTACATTAGAATGTCCTTTTGGCTTTTGTCTGTGTGGTAAACTTAAAGGGGTTGTCTCGTGACCAGGGCTGTGGAGTCGGCAAGCCAAAGCCCCGACTCCGACTCTTCAATTTCCCAAACCTCCGACTCCTGACTCCGACTCCTGACTCCAAATCCTGACTCCCTCATACATGGCACATGTTTTCTTTAAGTGATAGATTTACTGTAGTAAAATGGTAACATCGGGCTGTTTATCACCTTATGATACAATAATCAAGCTATTTAGGTAGAACAGACACTGACAAACAAAAGGGTAACAATGTTTTGATCTTTTGAACACTTGTGGGTAGAGTTGAAGAAAAGCTGTATTTGCATCCAAGTTCAGTCTGCACCAACATTGGGAATGTGTAGAAGAGACCTGGGATCAGATTTTGGTCAAGACATGCTTGAATCTGATCCAGAGCCCAGAAGGATTCAGGCAGTATTGAAAACCAAAGGTGGATTTCCCAAATACTAACAAAATACAAATTAACGTTTTGATTTTTAGGAGCAAAACAGTAACAATGTAGTTACAGTAAAGAAATTGCATAACTAAGCAGATGCTATATACTTGCAAGTTAAATTTATATATAAGATAGGTAAGATGACTGTATATAAAATTACAGTAGCCTCATGTACAAAGCTGTAGTGGATGGTGAGATAAGGAGCCTGAAAGTCACAAATTCAAAACATTGTTACCATTTTGCTTGTCAGTGTAAAATATATTTATTGGATATGACTTTAGAACACAAAAAAATTGTAAATATGCAAAACACTGCAGGAACATTTGTGGAATCTCTGAATTTGTTCTGAAAAATAGTATCGCCTCCATCAGATCCTGCATAGATGACCTCACATCTGATCTCATTATTTCCAGACTAGAGAACAGCCTCTCTACACTAACGTGAGTTGGGGGCAAAGCAGTGACTACAGAGGCTACATCTCAAACAATGTCAGGGTATAAAGGAATTGCCTCAGCTACAGTCAGTTTTGATGAATGGTTGAGCTCTTCTACTTCTTTGAAAGCAGGTGAAAAATTTTGCTGAAATCTGTTTGCTATGGGAGCAGAATCTTTTCCCCTGGGGCAGCGCTTTGCCTGCTCCATGTCATCAATTACACTCCTCATGTGATGAGGCTGAAGATATGGGAGCAGTAGCACTGGCCGGACCCAATTCCTCTTGCTCTTTGCACTGCATCGAACTAACTGGACCAACTAATTATATATTTTGGAAATCAGATTTGATACATTTTATGACGATTCCGATGCCTGCAAAATAGGCACCGACTCCGAATCCACGACTCCGACTCCATAGCCCTGCTCGTGACAGCAGTTGACAATGTTTTCTGCTGGTTACCAAGCAGAGCTTATGAAATGGAGGGGCGTGTTTCTCCTCCCAGCAGGGAGTATCTTCTCTCTGTAGATCTGCCCTCAAAGTGTGCACTTGATGATTCATTCTGTGTAAGCTGGGGGATGGGAGCGGTTCTCAGCTGTCTTTGAAATCATTAGGCATTATGGGAAAGGGGCTTGTAGAGTTTTTTGTTTTGCCTTTTCGCCCTCTACTTAGCATCTGCATATCACTAGGCATTATGGGAAAGGGGCTGAGAAGCCCACAGTGCCCTCTGTTGGTTGTAACAAATCCTCAATTTGCTTTTGACCCACTGAGTCTTGAGAAAGCAAAAAGGATTTTTTAGCCAAGCCAGTATCTCTCATCTACAGACAACGCTGTTTCGGGATTTTTGTCCCTCTTCTCTTGAAGATCTGCCCTCAAGTGTGCCTTGTGAGTCATTTGGTAAGCTCGGGAAGGGAAGTTCTCTCCTTGAAGCATCGGATATCGAAAGGGCTTGTAGAGTTTTTGTTTTGCCTTTTCGCCCTCTACTTAGCATCTGCATATCACTAGCATTATGGGAAAGGGGCTGAGAAGCCCACAGTGCCCTCTGTTGGTTGTAACAAATCCTCAATTTGCTTTTGACCCACCTGAGTCTTGAGAAAGCAAAAAGGATTTTTTAGCCAAGCCAGTATCTCTCATCTACAGACAACGCTGTTTTCGGATTTTTGTCCCTCTTCAGTGCAGAGTAGAGAAGATACTGGCTGGCTGTGTGGGAGGCATCGGGTAGCTCAGGAAGGGAAGATCTCTCCTTAAGGAGAGCACCGAACGAACGGCTTGTAGAGTTTTTGTTTTGCCTTTTCGCCCTCTACTTAGCATCTGCATATCACTAGGCATTATGGGAAAGGGGCTGAGAAGCCCACAGTGCTCTCTGTTGGTTGTAACAAATCCTCAATTTGCTTTTGACCCACCGAGTCTTGAGAAAGCAAAAAGGATTTTTTAGCCAAGCCAGTATCTCTCATCTACAGACAACGCTGTTTCGGGATTTTTGTCCCTCTTCAGTGCAGAGTAGAGAAGATACTGGCTGGCTGTGTGGGAGGCATCGGGTAGCTCAGGAAGGGAAGATCTAGTGAAAATCTAAGTGTAATAGTTTCTATCTAAATTTCTCGCTCTCTCTACATACTTTGTAACTGAAATGGGCATTTGACCTATACAGATCTGCAGAACAAAACTATACGCTTTATCTCTTTGTGTTGACATGGGACTACACATCTGTCTCACAACTGGTTTACGTGGGACCCCGCATCTGTCCCACAAATGTTTTTACGTGGTACTGCACATGAAATTTATGTGTGTATGCCGATGTAAGACTGCACCTCTTACATGGGACTGCTGTGTTTTACGTGGGTCTGCTGATGTAAGACTGCACCTCTTACATGGGACTGTTGTGTTTTCTGTTTTACGTGGAACTGCACATGAGATTTACATGAGACTGTTGATGTAAGACTGCACCTCTTACATGGGACTGCTGAGTTTTACGTGGGTCTGCTAATGTAAGACTGCATATCTTACATGGAACTGCTGTGCTTTCCGTGGGTCTGCCCATGTAAGACTGCACCTCTTACAAGGGACTGCTGTGTTTTCTGTTTTACGTGGGACTGCATGTGTGTCTCTCTCTCTCTCGTCCGTGCATGCCGCTGCTTGTAAATACATCCCCCTGCACATTCCCATCCGCAACCTGTTCACTGCATCTCCTTTGCCAGCTTGCTCTCGTCCGCGATCTGGGCAGGACAGAACACTTAGCCGACAGCCAATGGTTCTTTAGATGGGTGTTACCCTTCCTGGCTAAGCACATATAAAGCAGTCCATTCTCTTAAACCATTGCACTTTGCTAATGGTAACCAAGGATGTACATGCTTAGATTTTTGATCCCCTCATTTTAAACTATGATCTTCGTAGTGAGATAACCCCTTTAAGTATGTTTAAAAAAAAAGTTGATGGAATTGCGCAGTAGACTACAGTGTTCCATCTAACAACATTCTGTAAAATAACATATCTGTTAATACGATAAAAGTCTAAGGTAGATAGATGCCAAAGTATGGCATTTGTCACAGGGTTCAGTTTAACAGATAACTCAGAAAGCCCCCGTAATGTCATTGTCCATATATTTTATCACAGGAGCTTATCCTTTGACTCCTTCTCCTGAACTTAGTGAAACTACTGAAAGCCATCTGAGACACGTACAATGTGTGCTTGGTGGCTAACAACAGTATCCTTACTCTAGAGGAGGAGAGAAACACTGATTGGCTTCCCTGGAGGAAGTTCCAATGATGTAACTGCCAAATTGGACAGGTAACGTATGTGGACTGTAAATCCATAGACAGTTACATCATCAAAGCTTCCTTTGGGGAAGCCAGTGTTCCTCCCCTCCTACTGTTGACAGCGACCAACATTTTGTGTGTCAGGTTATTCTCAGCAGTGCCAAGGAAGTGTATCCTATTGTATCTCTATACATACATGCAGTAGGATATGTTGCAACCTTCTGCTGGAGGAAATGTCGAGAATCCTCCCAACACATATTTCTGACGTAAGGCACAGATATGGTGTGAGCCCAACCTAGTATAGTTGTTGAAGTCAGAAAAAAACAGTAACAGATTATCATAGTAGTCAGATTTAACAAGTTTATTTCACAACTCATGGGTGCCTCAGGAGAATAATAGTCCTATGGCCTAATATATTCAAAAGTAGTTATCACCTAGGTCAACAAGAAAAGTGGAGTGGGGCATATAGGTGGGAGCATGCTGTATTTAGAGGACAAGACAACCTCCATCCTCCGCTTCTCTCATTTCTATATGTGTTAGAATATCCTATAATGTGCATGATTACTGGAGGTCAGACTCCTGGAACCACTCACTGTTTCTGAGAGCTGCTCTCATATATTATTTAAAAAAATAGTTGTAATAAAAGTTAAAATGGAGCTAGTTTTATGTATTCATATACATTTTATACATATATTATTCATACACTTATATTACTTATGTTATTTATGCATTTTTGTTAAGGAAAATAGAAAACATTGTGCTCATCCATTGAAAACTGGCTTTTGATAGATATAGAGTATATGAAAATTGGTGCAAATAAGGAGCATGTTAATATTTCCTGAAGATATATTAAACAATAAATCCAGATTACATGCTAATAAGGAGAAGCTTATTTTGGTTTGCCTGATGTTTTCAGTGTTGATGGTAGTTATGAGGTGAAACAACACATTATTTTAATAAACATTTTCTTTAGGGTAGATTTATTAATTAAATTAGTTTATCCATGGGGATTGGTTAATTCAGGTTTGCTTTGAATTGCTTTAACATAAAAAATTTAATTACACTCACCTCACCTCACCACTGCCACTGTTCTAGCTGTGCCAGAGCTCCAGTGTCCCCAACTGGTTGCTTATAGGTGATGTCCATTTTTTCATTTTTTTTGCTCATGTGCCCTTGAACCAATTACTGGCCTCAAGGGTCACTGGCAGGGGACACCTTAACTTCAGAGGCCCTGAAACATCAGGAAAGGTAAGTATTAGTTTACAGGGTTTTGCAATGATGCAAAATCCTCTTCTGAGGCCTCAGAGAATGGGGAGAGGGCCGTGTCTGCGTAGTTCTCCCCCATTCATATCTGTGAGAACACACTCACTTGGTTATATTCATAACTGCCATAGAAAAGAACAGCTGTGCAAGCACGTCCCTTTCCCTGTTTTCTGAGGCCAGCTTGTAGCTAGCTATAAGCCAGCCTCAAAAGGAGATTTTGCTTTGTGGCAAAACCCCTCCAATAAACCCCACAACAACATGCACCAGCATCTATGCAAATTGCAAATAGAGGTGTGGGCTAACCATGTTTTTTTTTTCTTGGATTGTGCATTTGAAGGAATCCCTGCCTACATCTTAGCCATGCGCGTCTCTCACCTGGCTGTATAAGGTTCTTATAATCAGTGTGAATAAAGCCTGTTGCCCTGAATGAATGGCGGATTTAGCCAAACAGAGAGGTATTGTACTATGTATTTTGTAAGAAACACAGTGGTGCTCACCCTTCTTAGCCATTGGCCTGGGTACTTCTTGTGCAGGCAAAGCAAGGTCTTTGAACAGTGTGCTTGGAGATGGCTGTGGATACAGCAGCCAAAGACATACAAAAACGAAGAAAGGTAATTATCCAGCACCATCCAAACTCATAAAAAAAGACCTTTGTTAAAAAATCCATTAAAAAGTCATATTCATAGATGTATCACATAGGAATAAAAATCACAAAGTGAACTGCACACTTACGCGTTTCAGGTTTCCAGATGGCCCTTGTTCAGCATAATGGTTCCAACTACTAGTGCTAAATTTAAAAGAAAACTCCCTACCTAGACATAACCTAACTGGAAACCTAAAGTGGAGATATTCTATGGGTGTTAACCCTACATATGAAGGTAGTGACAGGAAAAATAAACATAAAGATACTAGAAAAAATATATGTATAAATATAATTAGTGCTAACATAAATCCTCCAGTTGTATATAAAAGGTTAGACATTAATGGACTAATAAAAATACATCAGATCATTTCTAAAATTTAGTCCAGCAGAGTCCCTAGATCCTAATTGCAATATCCAAAATGCCTCTTGGTTCAGGAGCTTATGCCTCCAGTTTCCATCCCTTGCAGGTCTTGCTATCTACTCTATGCCAAAAAATGAAAAATAGCTCAAATCTGACTGATGTGTTTCAATTAAATGTTTCACCACGCCCGAGGCATTGGAATTCTTTCCCCTTCGTATGGCAGTGATGTGTTCCACGATTCTTGTCTTGATTTTGCGGATCGTACATCCAATATAGGTCATCTGACACAGATTGCAATGAATCGCATATACAGCAAAGCAAGTACGGCAATTCATGAAACTCCTAGTGGTATAATTTTTCACCTTTTTATGTCTGAAAAATTAGCTTTTTTGTTGTATATTTGCACATATTGCATTTATTCCCTCCACAGGGGAACCAATTGTTTTGGATAAGCCAGGTTTTATTGTGATCTTTATCCTGAAAAATACTTGGCGATAATATATCACCAAGTGTTTTATTTTGTTTGGCTACACAATTAATGCCTTCCTCTAATATATGTGCCAAAATGTCATCTTTATGTAATAAAGGTAAGTGTTTGTATAAAATTCTTTTTATTTCTGTATAATTGTTGTTAAACTTAGTTGTAAACACAAATTTGTTTTTATTAAAGGTGGCAACTTTGTTGCTTTTCTGTTTTTATAGCCACTTACTGTGATCGAATGGAGTAACAATTTTGTCTGCTCTTTCGTGCATCCAATTTGGAAATCCCCTATTCTTGGAGTGCTTGTTGATACCTTAAATGGTTTTTATATAGTTGGGCTCATTGCTACTTGCTCGTTTTACCCTCACATATTCACCAACAGGTATCTCTATAATAATATTTTTGGGTGGCAGCTGTCCGCTCTTAATATCGTATTCCCTGAAAGTGGTTTACGAAGTAAATGAGTTTCAATGCAACCAAGTGTATTATTGCCTGTCAATGTTAAAGGGGTCTTCTCGCTACAAAGATCATATCTGTAATGATGGGAACAGTAAAAATAAGCACTTTTGCAAATGGTTTGCATTACCTAAATCATTTAGTATAGCAGTGATGAGCAATTCTGTGCGTGTCTAGAGCTCTTTCTGCAGCAAGTTGTTGGGTCACGCCCCCTTTGCTGTGCTTGGCTGCCTGATCTTTAATTCCGCGTGTTGGGACACACCCACTGAATGGAACACGCCCCCTGTGCTGTGATTGGTTGCCTGATATTTATTTCAGCCCTGTTGGGACACGCCCCCTGTGCTGTGATTGACTGCCTGCACTCTATTCCCTATGAGCTGTGTAAAATGAAAGTGAAAATGGCTGCTGTCTGCTAGCTATGTTCTCATCGTCTCTCACTGAATGGCTGCATGAGCTCCTCTATGCCCCTTCTCCCAGTGATAGTTCTATGTGAAGGATCAAGGCAATTACTGAGTTTCTAGCTGCAAGATTCACTCTCCCCCTTATAACTCAGCCTCATACACAGAGAGCATGTCACAGCTCTTCAGACCTCCTGCAATGCTCAGTTCTCATGCCTGGAGAACACCTGCATTGGTGTAAACAGTTATACATACAGCCTGAACTAATGAAACAAATGTGAGAAATGCACTCTGCTCCCTCCTCTGTCATCAGACAAGAGGTAGAGGGAGGTGTAGAGGGTATAAGGCTGTGTTATATGGGGAGAGAGAGTGCATGTCTCACATTTGTTTCATCATTTCAGGCTGTATGTAAAACTGATTACAGCAATGCAGGTGTTCTGGTTACAAGAAGCAGCCTGGGAGGGAGCTGACAGCTCTGCAGACATGAGAACTGGCCCCTGCAGGAGGTCTGCAGAGCTGTGACATCCACTCCCTTCCACTGCTCACATAGAATGATGATGTCACCAGTCTTCAGTGAGGAGAGACACGCCTACCGGGAGGGGAGACCTGCCCCTGAATTTGAAGCTGTGAGAAAGAGAGAAAGTTTAAGATGCCCACAAAAGCGTGTGATGAGAAAACCCCTTAAAGCCCAACAAGGATATAGTTTTTTTTATTTTCACATCCTGTAAAGTTTAGATTTAGATTGTTGTCATTAATATAACTGTGAACAAGGGCATTTGTCTGCGCCCGAAACGCGTCGGTTGTCAGCACCCTATTTGTACCCTCCCGCACAAGATTCAATAAATTATGGCTTTGTTGGCACTTACTGCTGGATCCATCATCTTTACTTGAACTATGTATAGTGAAGCCGTGGCTGTAGGCCAGGATTCCGAGTGGAGTGAAGCCTCGGGCGGAGCTGAAATCTTCATCAGTTACATGTGTGGTCTGGAGTGGTGAGCTCACACCTTTTCTATGTTTTAAAGTCATTAATATAAGACATAAACTCGTTGAATAGAGATGTCCCAAACCATCAGCAGGTCATCTATATATCTGCCATACCAGAACAGGGATTATGTTTATTTTTCCTGTCGCTACCTTCATATATAGAGTTAACACCCATAGAATATCTCCACTTTAGGTTTCCAGTTAGGATGTGTATAGGTAGGGAGTCTTCTTTTAAATTTTGCACTAGCAGTTGGAACCATTATGCTGTGAACAAGGGTCATCTAGAGCTTGAAACGTGTAAGCGCGCGGATCGCGTTGTGATTTTTATTCCTATGTGATACAACTATGACTCTGACTTTTTAATGGATTTTTGAATAAATTTCTTTTTTATAAGTTCAGATGGTGCTGGATAATTACCTTTCTTGGTTAAGAGAGGTATTGTAGTTAGGGATTTACGTGACGAGTTTATCCTGACATGGTAGGTGGGCACAAACAATTTGATCCTTCATTTTATGCATGGATAAAGAAAAGCAAGAGTGCATTTTAAAAGTTCCACTAGTCCAATGTTTGGGTCAGTTTTTGGGTCAGTTTTAGTAAAAATGTAGACATATATTGGTATTTGCAATATTGGCATTAATTTATGTGTTAGACATTTCAAATTTGGAATCAGAGAGAATGATCATTTTCCTATCGTCATCAGGCAGCACACAATAGGTTAATCTCTTTTTCTCCCCAGTTATAATAGAAGAAAAAAACAAGCATCAGGTTCAAACAATTAACATTATTCATCATTCTCTCACTCTATAGGGGTATGTTCTTAAGGCATATTGCGGTGCGCACATGTACGTGCCACAATGCATCTTCAATAGTGTTGCTGAAAGTACGCACTGTCTAGTGCATACTTTTATGCGAGGCAGCTCTCTACCTCATATACTTTTCTGTTTTTTCGGCACATAGGTGCCGAAAGTAGTGACAGGTCACTCCTTTTTACAGGCGTACATTACGCTCCAAGAAATACGATCATAAAAGCACCGTTTTCTGCATGTGGAGACCCAGGAGTTTCTCAGTACATCCAGCTTATGTACCCTCAAATTACCAGGCATCCCATAGTTTCTGGTTTCTCACTACTGCCTCCCTGTTGCTGATTGATGCAGGTATATTCTGAGGTGTAGGCACTTCAGTGCATGTGTAGGACCGGTTTTGATCAGCCTTATAAGGTTGTTCCAGCAATATTAAGTATTTTGCCAGGCAGCAACCTCTCCTCAGCAACACTAAGGTGAGTAGCTTCTTAGCTGTGTGTAATATGAAGAGG
Organism: Phyllomedusa bahiana; assembly: GCA_025379985.1. NCBI lineage: Eukaryota > Metazoa > Chordata > Amphibia > Anura > Hylidae > Phyllomedusa > Phyllomedusa bahiana. The sequence goes on along the minus strand of JAODAL010007779.1, from coordinate 22,358 downwards.
CTTGGTTTGAGCTGTATCTGGGAGCTGGTCACTTAGCAAGGTATTGTTATAACATTCAGCTTTGCTCTATTTTGGTCTTCAGGTAGTTTGCCTAGTCCTTTAAAATATTTAGTTATGTGTTTCTTGCTTTATCCCTTCATGTGGTAAAAGTAACAAGAAATCTAAGCACAGACTCTGTGTTAAATGTGCCCAGCCACTTCTTGAGATATGTCAAATATGTGAGACAAGGGAAGAAACATCAGAAGTTTAAGTTGAGGCTAAACAATTCTTTGGATGGTTTAAAACACAACTCTTTGAGACAATTCCAGTGATAAGGAAAAGCCACCATGTTTTCAGAAAGTGTAAATATATAATTTAACCCCGCCGCGACCGACTGGATGAAGAACCTTGATGAACCCAGGTTTCTTTATTACCAGGTCACTACCCCTGAACGGCCGGTTACTGTCTGGAAGCTGAGGATCTGCAAGAACCCGGGACCACCTTCTCAGATTTAAAGGAGGCAAGACATGGGGACAGGACATAGTACAAGGACCCAGAATCTGCGGAATGTTTTTAACGTGGAATTTAGCAGATGTCCAACGGACCACGAAAAGCTATGAACACAAGGACAGTAAGACCGGTGGAAGTGTGCAGTGATGCAATGGTAGTGGATCCGCTGGACCGCCGCGACCGATGGTGAGAACCGGGTGGTGGAACCCGGTTTTCACCACCAGGTCACTACCCCTGACACAGCCGGTACGTGGCGGCAGCTGAGGTGCGGCAAGGAACACGGACCAGGCTAGCAGTCAGAGGCAGGCAGGCAGGACAGCACGGCAGGACCCAGGAAGCAGCGGAATGGAACGTAGAGGAATAGCGATACAACGGACCACGAAATGGAGAGCTATGAACACAAGGATTCAGTAAGGGACCGGAGGAAGTGTGCAGAATAAATATGACCAGCACCGGGCAATAGCCAATTACCGGTGCGCTGGCCCTTTAAATTTCCGAGAGCCGGCACATGCCCTAGGTAACAGGAGTGTGCGCGGCAGACAGCAGAGCAGAGGGGAGCAGGAGCGCGGCTGGGTAAGCAAGGTACCGGATCACGAGTGTGCCCACGGCCCGGGATGTGGATCGCGGCACCACTCGCAGGCGCAAAGGGGACACGGAAGTCCCCGTGGCTCTTACCCTGAGCCGCGGGCACACCCATGACAAACACCATCTATTGTGCTACTGCTGCAGCCTGTGAAGCTGCTATGGTCCCCCTTCCAGTTGCTAGGGCTTTCAGAATATGGTTAAGCCAGTTAACCAAGGATATTCAAGAAGGGAGGTCAAAAGGTGGAGATTTTGGAGTATATTCCTAACCACAAGCTAGCTTCTGAGTTTTTGACAGACTTTCCATTGTGGATAAATGCCCACACACCAACATGGGACTTCTCCGTACAGCATCTAAATCAGCTCCTGAAAGAATTTCTAGGAAAAAAGGGCACTGGAAGATGTCTATTTACTTCAGAGAAGCTTAGGTGTATATTCCTGTGTATTTGCAGTACCCAAGCAGAGCGGAAGATGGAGACTAGTTATCAACCTCATCTTTCTCAACAGATTCATTCTGAAAAAGAGATTCAAGATGGAATCAGTTAGTCAGAAGACAGTCCTTTCCATCCTTCACCAAGGCAATTGGATAGCCACAATAGACCTCAAAGACACCTATCTACATTTTTCAGTTCTTCCAGCTCACAGGAAATATCTCAGGGTGGCTATAGGAGGGAACAATGCTATATGTCATCTTCAGTTTACTTGTCTCCCATTCGGCCTATTCTCATCAGCCAGAATTTTCACCAAAATTATTGTTCCTCTGGCAGCAGATCTCAGGATGATAGAAATCTTCATAATTCTGTATCTTGACAATTTTAATTTTTTTTTCTGAGCTCCATCTCCAGAACTTCAGAGAAAGCTATCCACCTTCTTTCCGCTCAAGGGTTTCTAGTAAATTTCAAGATATCTCATTTGGTGCCCATTCAAGAGTATGTGTTCTTGAGATTTGTGAGCAAATCTTTGCCCGTGAAGGTCATCTTGTCACATTTCCAACATCAGAGAGCCATGAGTATTCTGGGTCTCCTAACATCCACTTTGGAGGCAGTACCATGGGCCAAGAGTCACTTCAGGTACCTATAGAAAGATATTTTATCCCAGTAGAACAAATCTTCAATGGGGCTGGACAAACTATTGTGCATATCTGCACGAAAAAGAAAGATCTCAATTGGTGGTTGAATCTTTACCATCTATACAAATGGAGATCTCTCAGAACACTCCAGTAAATAACTGTAACCAAAGATGCTTCCAGCCGTGTTTGGGGAGCTTATGTCAATTCACCATGGATTCAGAAGAAATAGTCTCAAAAGGAAATAACACTTAGGGCAGTCTATCTGGACCTGGTTCACTTTGCACCTCCGCTGTGCGGTCAGAAGGTTCTCATCCAATCTGACAACTTGGCCACAGTTTTCTATGTGAACAAACAGGGAGGCATCATTAGTCAGACCATGATGAGGGGATGTCAAATAATCAAGAAGGGCAGAACAGAATGTACTGGAAATTGCAGCGAACCACACCAGAGGTGTCCAGAATTACCAAGCAGATTTGTTGAGTAGGAAGCACATGGATCCATCAGAATGGTGTTTGAATTAAGAAAAATGTTACCAGATCACAATCAAATTTGGGGTTCTGGATCTTGATGTCATGTCCCCAGAGAAAATGCCAAAGTCCACAGTATTTGTTCCAAGAAAGATCTCCCTTTACATCTAGATGGTCTATCATTCAAGTGGCAGGAATATCTCATTTATGTCTTCCCTCCAGTTCCGCTAATACCTGGAGTCCTCAAGAAGATCAGGGACAAGAAGGCTACCGAAATAGCAGTGATTCCATTCTGGCAATGGAGTGGCTGGTTTCCACTCATGTTAGGCTATATTCACACGGCAATAATTGTGGGACGTATTTCGCCCGCAATTACGTCCTGTGCTCAGGAGCGGGGTGGGGGGGCCGGAAGACCGCCGGCCCCATAGGCATTCATTATTCACGGCGCATATACGCCATGAATAATTGACTTGTCACTTATCTCCCCACTCGCCGTATTGAGCGAGCGGGGAGAGGAGACATAATCAATAGTTCTCTTTGAGAACTGTGGATTACCGTAATGACTGGGACGTATCTCGCCCCGTATTTAGTGCAGTACTGTGCAAAATATGGGGCGAGATACATCCCGTTTTAAGCCGTGTGAACATAGCCTTAGAGTTATTGAAAGGGAAGATTCTGGAAACAACCTATGAATGAATATCTACTGTTACAGAAAGGTCTAGTCCACCCAAACCCAGAGAGGTTACATTTTATGGCTTGGAAAATGACAGGGGGAATTTAATGGCAAAAGAATTTTCAGAAAATGTAATCAAAACACTATTAAACTCCCTGAGATTACCTCTAAGGTTTACTCTAGGGTCTGGAGAATCTTTCCTTCCTGGTGTAGTCATAATTCTGTTTACACTACCTCTGTGCCTTCAATTCTACAGTTTTTCAAATATGGCTTTGATAAGAGCCTCAAGTTTAAACACTCTTAAACTCCAATTTCCAGCTACTAAATTTATGTCAGACGGTGCTTTTTATAATCAGTCTCTTATAAGAAGATTCTTTAGAGGGATTTGAAATTTGAGACCTCCAATTAAGGCTCCAGTTTTGTCTTGGGATTTGTCAGTGGTTCTGAAGTGTCTCTGTGGCCCTCCATTTGAACCCCTTGAACAGTGCAACATATGTCATCTTATATGAAAAACATTATTTATGGTAGCTAGTTCTACAGTTAAGAGAGTGGGAGAAATATAGGCTCTCTCTTTCCATGATCCATATCTTAAGGTCCACCTCCTAGACTGTCTGATTCTTAGAACGTTTCCAAGTTTTATTCCCATGGTAACATCTGTGGAGAACATCGGGCAGATGATTTTCTTACCAAGTTTTTTGTCAGAAAATCAGGTCTCTAATCCATTGAATGTACTACCCTATTAGTACAGGCATATCTGAGTCAATGTGACTCATTCAGAAAGATGACATTTGGCAAATCGGTACTGGAAGCTGCTTCTTTATAACCCCCACCCCCCTCTTTATTTTCTACTGCTGTGTATATCCAACTGTGTGCTGTCTGAGGACGATAGGGAAAGTTTTTCTTTCCGTGAGTCCGAAGACAGCACATGTAAACCCACCCTTATTAAAAAAAAAAATCACTGCTGCATAATACACATCTGATTTCTGGTCTCAATGGTGCTTTTATAGAGTGCAAGAATAAAGAATAATGTTAATGATTGTTTTTTTCTTCTGTTAAGATGGGGAAAAGAGGAGATTAACCAATTCTGTGCTCCTCTTAGACTCATGGAGAGAAAAATTTTGGTGAGTACATTTTATAAATACATGTTGGCATGTCCTAAGGGATGGAAGCTCCACAATTAGCAGAATGGGTACCCTCCACATATTGATCATCCCATTAAGCTTCATGCACAGAATCAATGGAGAGTCTGGCACCTAACGATAAGTCATTGTTTTCTCCTGGGAAAACCCTATTTTTTTTAACTTTGTATAAATTAGCAGTATATAAAAATACATACAGTAAACCTTTTAAAAACGTTATAAAGGAAAAGTGGTAACTTCTTCACCTTACAGAAACCTATACGTCCATCTAGCTGCCTGCAGGATGCCTGTAGAAACATTCTCATTCACTAAAATCTACTGTAAACTATAAGGCAGGAAGGGGAGAAGGAAAAAGCTTCAGCTCAGGCTTCTCGGTGTTTCATTTGCAAGAGTGGTAGCAGCAGGTCCAAAATTCAGCTCTGGCATTCAAAAGCACATAGGCCCAATGACTGTGAGGTAAACGTGAAATTAGTTTATAAACTTGTGGGTTTTTAACCTCTATAATGTTTTTTGCATTTATAGAGTTCAAATTTTTGTAAACCGACATCATGTAGAATTTGAATTTCTCTCCAGGAAAATGTTAATCGCTTTTAATAGTAGATCTCCCAACTACGACAGTTCTGGATTTTCAGGAATTGTCCCAATGTCCAGGAGGTCTGCCATATGTCCTGGATCTCCAGGAAACCATTGCCTTCAACTTTACATGACTTCAGCATGTGGATGCAGTTTAAAAAAATCTGACAAGCAGATAGCTATCGGCTCCCGGCCCCATCATTTAGTCTTATATACCACTGGCTGTTGAAGCTTCCAAGACATTGGTAGCAGCTGAGAAGTTCAGTGTATACAGGCAGTATGATGATGTCTCTGTATCAACTGTACCAACACAACTAGACAGCAGTCAAAAGACTGAGCCATACGATCAGGTTAGTTTTGTTATATTTATTTTTATTAATGACATAAAGGCAGAAGTATTAAGGAAGGAGAGGGCTACCTGCCTAATGCAGGGCTCCCTACCAAATTGCGGGGGGGGGGGGGGGTGAGCTAGAAGTTAATTGTTCTTCTACTTAACTTACCTAATATATACATACTAAATGGGCATCTCCCTAACTGCTACATGGGAGTTCTAAAGAGGATTACATATGGGGACACAGAGGGCAACATATTGCTGGGGGGGGGGGTGGGGCACAAAGGAGGCTTTACAACAGTGTAAGGGGAGAGAAGGGCTCTGTGATAGTGTAGTGGTACAAAGGGGCACTGTTGCTGTTTGTAGGCACTATTACTGTGTGCAAGCTCAGATAACCCCTGGTTGGCCACTGGATATGGTGGCTCCTGAGCATTTTGAACTGGTCATACCAGGCCTGGGGCTGCTTTTCAGGCAGAAAGCAAAAGGCAGAGTGCAAGTCATATGCAGTATGTATAGTCATGTAAAGTAGCTGCGGGCAGTGTCTGCTTGGGGAGCCTAGGGTCCGCAAGTGGGGTTGATACTAGGGATCCACCAGTTGAGCTGTTTCTGGGCCCACCGATGTAGTTTATTTTAGGGGCCCACTCTACATCTACTGTAAATGACTTTTTGCCAATTTATCTGCCTCTCCTGATGATGTATATGCAATTTAAAAACAACTCCATGTCTACCATGCTCAGGGGCCCACCAGTGGTTTCACCTATTCTCTTGTGGGCCAGTCTAAGCCCAGCTGTAGGGTGGGCCCCCAGAATCAACTCCACTGGTGGGCCCTAGGTTCCCAGTCCAATACTGACTGTGTGTGACACAAAAGGCAGGTACTATTTTTGTGTGAATAAGTAGAGAAGGAAGTGGAAAAGCGAGGAGCCTGAGATTTTTGGCTGGGTTCGAACAATATAAAAATGATGCTGAAAAATATGTCTGTATTTTAAAGGAAAAATGCATGAAATATATGTCCGTATTTTAAAGGAAAAACACATGGAATTTAATAGTTGAGTTCCAATAGTTCATCTTTATTTAACACTTTTTCACGTGCAGTGGTATAACAAGCGTGGTTTTTACAGTACTAAGGGAAGGTATAAAATTTCTGTGGTTATATTACACACACGGTGGCACCGCTGTTTAAACACTTCTGAATACAACTTCCAACAACGTAGAACACTTAAAGTGAACCTGTAAGGTGGTTTATGCTGTCCTATCAGAGAGCAGAATGCGAGGGGAGAAAAGCTGAGCTTTGTGATATATACATTTATATGATTTGATGCTGAATACTGAATAAAAAGAAGAGTAAATCTGTGAAATTGAAAGTACTGCTGACCCCACCCACATACAGTGATGGACAGTTTGCTCTGTACACACACTGATCCAGAAAAAAAATTTTAATCACTGTATGTGAGTGGGATAAACAGGAGTTCCACTGTCTCTTAAGGAGTCCGGTTAGTATTTGCTTTGCTTTTCACCAGCTTGTGTGGGAGGCTACCTGGACAAGAGATGCTCATTTAAGGCAAGTGCTATTGCTAGACATGAGAGATTGGGGCCAATGATTCTAAAAGAAATAGAATCACAAGAAATTCACCATGAAACTCAGGGTTTGGAGAGTTGTGATGAAGTTGCAGAAGATGATGACGGTCTTTGAATAAATGTTGCTTTTTGTTCATAAATACCGGGATTGGTAAATGTACCATAGATTGTTGTACACGGAAATAATCACAAGAAATTCTTGATGGAAGTCAGAGTTTGGCTGGTTTTGCTGATGTGGTGATAGGACTACAGTATATTAATAAATGTTGAATTTTTTGTTTAACAATAAATGTGAATTCTTGTTCATGGAACAATAAGACATCCCCTGAAAATAAGACCCAGCACATCTCTAGGAGCAAAAATTAATATAAGATACTGTCTGATTTTCAGGGAAACAGGGTAGGTGAGGGTTCCACCTCTGGGATATCCAGACCCCTTTAAGGCCGCGTTCACACGGCATAGGACAAATACCGGCCGGTTTGCACCCGTCCCCACGGCCGCGGGGGGGGGGGGGGGCTTTTCTCTGCGATGAGCGGAGAAAAGCCCTCCCCCTTCATATTGAGAAGCACAGATTCCGTCTGAAAACCGGACAGAAGAATGTGCTTGTTCAATGTTCTGCCGCCGGTCCGCCCGCGGCAAAACCTCCCGACGGAAAACCCGTGCAGTGGGGACTGCTGCACAGGTTTTCCATAGAGCACAATTGTGCTCATTTTCGGCCGGTTTTTCATGGGGTTTGAAAAACCGCAAACCGGCTGAAAAAACAGCCAAAAAACCGTGTAGTGGGGACATGCCCTTAGTTAGCCTGTTGTAGCTGATTACTTATGCAGCAGTTTTCCCACTATGTACATTACCAAATGTAAGCACTTGATATGTACACACACACACATATATATATATATATATACATACATGTGTATATATATATATATATATTCATATATATGGAGATATATATATTATATATATATATATATATATATATATATATATAATATATATATATATATATATATATATATATATATATATATATATATATATATATATATATATAATTTATAAAGTTATGTTTAGTACCTGCTATAAAACCCATTTAACCCCAGGATAAAAGCCTGCACCCACTCAAAACATTTACCTGGTATTCTAGAGCATAGTGCCCGATAACTGGCATTTAGTGCTCAATTCACCATTCTCCCGCCGTTGAGTTATTACTGTCCTATCCTCCTCTCCACTAACATAAAGCTACTATTAAGGACTGGTTGTATGTAATCTTTGTTCCTGAACTTATTTTTGCTACACAAAATCAGTGAAAGAAACAGAGCACACAGTGGATGTCTTCTGATTCATAGGAGAGCGTTCCTTCTGCTTCTTCTACTTTTTCTGAGACTACCAGTGTCTCATTCCCTAATGCATTACAGACTTCTCAAATATTAGTACTATCACAAAGACACAATATATTTACAGATAATGTATCATTTAATGGACACTTACTTTTTTATCAAATGTTTCTTTTTTAAAGATTGCAAACCTACAACACCCTGGTGGCTGATACAGACCATATAAAGACTATAGATTTAGTTTGCCCTTGAGAACATGTTTGGAGACCACACAGCCACCCGATATACTGGGACAGTTTTAACAGATTATATGACTCCTGAGGTGAATAGAATAAAATGTTTCTACTGTACGATGTACTAACAATTCTGGCCCTTCCTAATGTGTTCTTATAACTTTGCTTAATGCATAAGGCTTTACTGCAAAGACTTTTTGACTTATTTAGCAACTGTGTTCTCCTATGTGGCAGATACTGTCTGGTGAGGAGTATAGCACTGGAGTGGACCGGTATCCGCATGGTGTCAGCTTAAACGAAATGATTACTGGTGTTATTACCAATCTACACTAATGGATGAAACACACTCCAGTGTGAAGAACATCATTAGGAAGCTCGGTATGTTTCTGTAATTCTACACTACATACATCCAGTAAAAGTGTTTGCCTGCTTACAGTCATCAGGTTTTATTAGCTGTCCTGGTTGCATCCTTAAATATTTCTATGGAGAGTGCTGTACATGCGACCAGCTCTCTATTTTGAAGAGAAACTTTCTAGTATTTTCTAATACTAAAGGCCTCTCACCAAGCCAGCCAAAACACCGCTCAGCACTAATGAGGGGCAAACACCCTGAAACAGTTGTCTACAGATGGGAGATGTTTTCTTATGGACAAGTTACTGGCTTAGCTTGAAATAACCATTCATGCTTCAAGGCTCTGTAATAGATCAGATGTAGCTAAAGGGACAATTCTTTCAATATTTAGAATGAGAGAACTAGCTCCATTTCCTGGAGCTTAGTTACATACAGGGCTGTGGAGTCAGAGTCAGTTCATTTTATGACTCCCAAAATATATAATAAGTTGGTCCAGTTAGTTTGATGCAGTGCAAAAAGCAAGAGGAATTGGGTCCGGCCAGTGCTACTGCTCCCATATCTTCAGCCTTATCACATGAGGAGTGTAACTGATGACATGGAGCAGGCAAAGAACAGCCCCAGGGGAAAAGATTCTGCTCCCAAACAGAGTTCAGCAAAAATTTTCACCTGCTTCAAAGAAGTAGAAGAGTTCAACCATTCATCAAAACTTACTGTGCCTGAGACAATTCCTTTTTACCATGACATTGTTAGAGATGTTTCCCCTGTGGTCACCGCTTTTCCCCCAACCCAAGTTCGTGTAGAGAGGCCGTTCTCTATCCTGGAAATAATGAGATCAGATGTGAGGTCATCTATGCAGGATCTGATGGAGGCAATACTATTTCTCAGAACAAATTCAGAGACTCCACAAATGTTCCTGCAGTGTTTTGCATATTTACAATTTTTTTGTGTTCTAAAGTCATATCCAATAAATATATTTTACACTGACAAGCAAAATGGTAACAATGTTTTGAACTTGTGACTTTCAGGCTCCATATCTCACCATCCACTACAGCTTTGTACATTAGGCTACTGTAATTTTATATACAGTCATCTTACCTATCTTAAACATAAATTTGAGTTGCAAGTATCTAGCATCTGCTTAGTTATGCAGATTCTTGTCATGTAACTACCTTGTTACTGTTTTGCTCCTAAAAATCAAAATGTTAATTTTTATTATTTTGTTAGTATTTGGAAAATCCACCTTTGGTTTTCAATACTGCCTGAATCCTTCTAGGCTCTGAATCAGATTCAAGCATATCTTGACCAAAATCTGAACCCATGTCTCTTCTACACATTCCTAATGTTGGTTCAGACTGGACTTGGATACAAATACAGCTTTTTCTTCAACTCTACCCACAAGTGTTCAAAAGATCAAAACATTGTTACCCTTTTGCTTGTCAGTGACTTTTCTACCTAAATAGCTTGATTATTGTATCATGAGGTGATAAACAGTCTGATGTTGCCATTTTACTACGGTAAAGTTATCACTTAAACATGCGCCATGTATGAGGGAGTCAGGAGTCGGAGTCAGGAGTCGGAGATTTGGGAAATTGAGGAGTCTGAGTTGGAGTCGGGGCTTTGGCTTGCCGACTCCACAGCCCTGGTTACATATTTAATTTTTCCAGGAGAATTTTATAGCCTATTAGTTTTCCTATACCTTTATGGCCTCTCATCAAGGGGATTTGTTATCCCTCTAAAGTTAATAGGGTTGTCCAGTTAATTTTTGTAACTCATTTAAAGATGTTCTCACCACATTATTAAGTTACATGAAGAATTTTATCAAATACATAGCTATTCTGATTTTGCTTGGTTTCAGCGATAGATAAGATCTTATATCCTGCTTGTGTACTGACCACCTCTCTCTGCTCTCATTGCTACAGCTCTCTTGTCCAACTATGGTGATTCCTTGCATGCCTGGCAGGAGGCTGTTGTTTCTGGAGTGGAGCGGCCTTCCGCCCTCCCCAAAGAGTATGACAGTAGTACAGTGTGACATTTCACTTGAGAAGGGCAGTGGGCAACTACAAAACACACTTACCCAGCAGAAAATTATCTGTAAATTCAGTGTCGGACTGGGGTGCTTATGGCCCACAGTGGAACTGGATTCTAGGGGCCTACCAGTTGAGCTGTTTTTGGGCCCACTGGTGGAGTTTGTTTTAGGGGCCCACACTACCGCAACTATAAGTGACTATACATGCCTCCTATACCCTGCCACTTGCTTTTTGCCTCTCATTTTCTGCTTTTTTGCCTATTCTGAGGATGTATATGCAGTTAAAAAACAACTCCAGGTCTACCAAGCTTAGGGGCCCTCCGGAGGTTTCCCCTATTCCCCTGTGGGCCAGTCTGAGCCTGTGTAAATTCAATAAACACTTTTTAGGCCATAGAGAGGTTAATGAGCTAAAAAAAAAAAATGAAATGGACAACATATTTTAATCCTAAATTCCATGTGACAGCCAGCCAAATAGGGCCCTAATATCGTTGTGCAACTTCAATGCAACAGCAAGTTACCGACAAATTACACACATTTTTTTGTGCAACAAAAGTCTTCTATCCTAAAACACAAACAAAACAAAAAAAAAAAACACGTGGAGCATTTACTAAAAGTGGTTGATACTTAGGGTGACATGTCCAAAGATTGGCGTTGCCGCAGCAGATTTTAGGCGCATTTAATTAGCGCAAAGTGCGCCTGAAAATACGATTCTTTCAAAAATCTGGCGTCTGGTATTCCTTGCATAGTAAACTTAATGCACCTAAAAAGGCACATTGCGCAATCGAAGAGCATAGCGTATCATTGCTAGTGTACTGTATATAATGCGCCTCGATAGGTGCATTGCGTAATGGAGGCGCATAACGTATCATTACTAGTGTATGTAATACGCCTCAATAGACGCATTGCGTTATGGAGGTGTACAGTGCATCATCGCTACTATATGTAATGCGCCTTTTTAGGCGCATTACAATGTGTCATGCATGGTGTGTAATTCACGTAGTTTTGGTATATTACAGTCCACTTATATCGAGAATATGGTGTCAAGAGTATTTTTGGCACAAAATAGACCAAAAAAATTACGCTTGCGTATTGGGACATGTCACTCTTAGTGTAAATTTAGACTAAACAGTATAAAAATGTCCCAGATTTATCGAGTTGTTCATGCTGTTTAAGTCTTACACTTTTAGACACTTTCATGCCACTTGTTATTTGTCTTATTTCATGCCAATGATTGTGCCAACATGTTTTGGGTGGAAGGCATCACATACTAAGCTTCGCCCCTTTCAGTACGATCACATCCATTTTTACAAAGATTTGCTGCTTTTTTTTTTAGACAGCATAAGGCAATGTTCACACGGCTTATTGCTGACATAATTGCGGGGACGGATTTCTCCCCGCAATTACACCGGCTGCTGTGCAGCAGGGGCGGGGGGACAGCGGCTCGCCGGCCCCATAGACATTAATTATTCACGGCGCATACACGCCGTAAATAATGTGCATGTCACTTTCTCCCCGCCCGGCGGATTCGCCGAGCGGAAAGAGGAGACGGAATCCATAGTTCTCTATGAGAACTGTGGATTACCGTAATGCCTGGGACTGATTTCAGCCGTATTGAGGTGCAAATACGGCGCTCAATACGGCTGAAATCAGTCCCAAAATAAGCTGTGTGAACGAGCCCTAAGGGCATGTCCCCACAGCAAGGGTTTTCGGCCGGTTTTTCAGCCGGTTTGCGGTTTTTCAGACCGCCTGAAAAACCGGCCGAAAATGAGCACAATTGTGCTCTATGGAAAACCCATGCAGCAGTCCCCACTGCACGGGTTTTCCATCAGGAGGTTTTGCCGCGGGCGGACCGGCGGCAAAACATTGAACAAGCACATTCTTCTGTCCGGTTTTCGGACGGAATCTGTGCTTCTCAATATGAAGGGGGAGGGATTTTCTCCGCTCATTGCAGAGAAAAGCCGTCCCCCCCGCGGCCGTGGGGACGGGCGCAAACCTGCTGGTATTTGTCCTATGCCGTGTGAACACGGCCTTAAAGGGGTCTGGATATCCCAGAGGTGGAACCCTCACCTACCCTGTTTCCCTGAAAATCAGACAGTATCTTATATTAATTTTTGCTCCTAGAGATGTGCTGGGTCTATTTTCAGGGGATGTCTTATTTTTCCATGAACAAGAATTCACATTTATTGTTAAACAAAAAATTCAACATTTATTAATATACTGTAGTCCTATCATCACATCAGCAAAACCAGCCAAACTCTGACTTCCATCAAGAATTTCTTGTGATTATTTCCGTGTACAACAATCTATGGTACATTTACCAATCCCGGTATTTATGAACAAAAAGCAACATTTATTCAAAGACCTTCATCATCTTCTGCAACTTCATCACAACTCTCCAAACCCTGAGTTTCATGGTGAATTTCTTGTGATTCTATTTCTTTTAGGCCCCATTCACTCGGCTTATTTGCCGACGGATTGGCGCCGTATTCCGCGCCGGATTTGCGCTTCAATACGGCGCCAATACGTCGGAGTCATTATGGTAATCCACTGCTCTCATAAAGTACAGTGGATTCCGTCGCTCCTCCCCGCTCGGCGAATCCGCCGGGCGGGGAGAAAGTGACATGCACAGTATCCAGGCGCAATACGCGCCGTGGATAATGCAAGTCTATGGGGCCGGCGGGCCGCGCCTCCACCCCGCCCCGCACCTTATTCACGCCAGATTTGCGAGCGCAATCCGGCTCGCAAATACGGCGTGAATAAGCCGTGTGAACACGGCCTTAGAATCATTGGCCCCAATCTCTCGTGTCTAGCAATAGCACTTGCCTTAAATGAGCATCTCTTGTCCAGGTAGCCTCCCACACAAGCTGGATTTCTGAGTGAAATGCAAAGCAAATACTAACCGGACTCCTTAAGAGACAGTGGAACTCCTGTTTATCCCACTCACATACAGTGATTTAAAATTTTTTTCTGGATCAGTGTGTGTACAGAGCAAACTGTCCATCACTGTATGTGGGTGGGGTCAGCAGTACTTTCAATTTCATAGATTTACTCTTCTTTTTATTCAGGAATCAGCATCAAATGCACGGGTTTTGCCGTTGGCGGTCCGGCGGCAAAACATTGTAGAAGCACAATCTTCCGTCCGGTTTTCTGTGCTTCTCAATGGGAGGGGGGGAGGGCTCTTCTCCGCTCATCGCGGAGAAAAGCCTTCCCCCCCGCGGCCGTGGGGACGGGCGCAAAACAGGACAAATATCTGCCGGCAATCCGGCCGGTATTTGTCCTGTGCAGTGTGGATGCGCCCTAATAGTGTAAGGCATGCACACCAACATTTTGGCACAAATTGCCCCAGAATTTTTGCATAATTCTCATAGAAAATGTGCCCCATTATGTTCGGTATTAACTACATCTCATTTCACACTTAAAGCAGTTGTCTCACCATGTTGTTTCACAGAGCAACAAGGAGCTCTAGATTCATGCTTCCTGTCTCTTCCTGGTCAGGCTGTAGGTGGTTCTATAGCAGTAGTTAGCATATCAGCTCTGTATTCCAAGCTCTTCTAATTGCACTGATATTGAGTGCAGGAGATGTGATATATAGTGGAGAGGGCTTCTGAAATAATGTATCTCCTTTTTTCTTAGATATAGCATACTCTGTCTTTTAGCTGCTGGCAGTCATGTGTGCCGACCTGTAGTAAAGACACTCCCTGCTCTCAGAGAAGAGAAAGAACAGAGAGAGAAGGGAAGAGCAGGACGGTAACAAGAGAAACCTGTGTGCATTCAGAGCTGATAAAATCTCTTATCTCCTGACAAGGGAAAAATCAAAAGAGGAATGTATTTGGAAAAAGTCTTGATTTAAAGTTCCCTACATGTTGAAAGCTAATCTTTGTAGTAAGACAACCCCATCACATTGATTAGCTTTCAACATGTAGGCAAAAGTAAACAAAGATTATTACCAAATACATTGCTCAAATACATTGCTATGCTGATTTTGCTTCCTGAGAGCACTTTTTATTTTCTGCTTATTTAGAAGGTTTCCTAGGCTTCCACCCACCTCTCTCTGCTCTGCTATTCCTGGCTGGTGACCTTATTTACTGCTATTTCTTGTCATCAGCACAGGAGCTTGCTTTTCTTTCCTACTGCCAAACTTTAACCCTTTACAGCAATGTAGCCTTCTGCCCAGCTGTTAAAACCTCTCCATCGTCAACGTCTCTGTAACAGGCTCAGCTAGAAATAGCAAATCTGAAACGTCAGTCAATGCTGTAGAATCACCCATAGCCTGAACAGGAAGTGGGTGCCTGAAGCTGGACGTGAAGGGCAGACCCTATACTACAGCCAGATGGGGCAACCCTTTAATACTGAAAGAAGAGAACTTGTCAAGGTCTTCTCTTTATTAGGCATTTTTTTTTATTTTTTTATTTAGGGTGAATTGCCTATAACTAACAGGAAATGTTATATTATATAATGTGTACTACGGTGTGACGTCAGGGCTGCCTATTGGCAAGAACAGAACAATTCTTTATATTTGCCATCCAGAATGCAACAAAAATAGCAGTATGTCTATAAGGACACAGGAAGATTGGCACTAGAAGCTTTCCACAATCACGAAGGTCATGGTTCATCCAAAGGACTACGACACAAAGAATGGCCTGTTCAGTGGGCACTATAGTTCTCCGTTCCTTGCTTTTATAAGAACAACTAATGTCCTAATTTTAGAAGGTCTGTCTCTACAACAGATCCTGTTAAAATATTTAAATTGTTGTAATGTATCATGTTTACTGTAACTGTTAATGTGTAACTGGTATTTAATAATTTAATGTCAGCTTTGTGTGCCACTGTGCTTTTCTCTGCTGTTTTACCATGTGCATGTTTATAGTTCTGAGCAAATGCAAGACATCAGATTACAATAGTTAAGTGCATGGTTAAATAGCACTGAAATGTCTAACTAAAGAGATAGATAGATAGATAGATAGATAGATAGATAGATAGATAGATAGATAGATAGATAGATAGATAAATAGATAGATGAGCAGTTTCTAGGTAATTTGGCCATTAGGGCTAAGGTCAAGATGTACCTTCTCCCTGCCAAACATGAAATAATGCTGCCATCTGTTAAAGGGGTTGTCTCACTACAAGGATTGCTTTTATGTTAAAGATCTTGCAAAAACAAGTCACTTTGCAATATATGTCCATTAACAGTGTTCCTACCTAATATCCCTCTTGTATGGGCTGCATCAGCTCCTCAGGTCGCTATAGCTACAGACCTGTTTGATCTCTCCTGATAGGCTGCCAGCACTGGTTGCTATAGCTACAGACCTGGCTTCTACTGCAGTCTAGTAGAAGTCAGTAAACACTCCCCTGAATTCAAACTGAAACCAAGAAAACAGAACAGAGGTAAGATGAATCAATGTAGTGAGACAACCCCTTTAAGTAGACAGACAGACAGATAGATAGATAGATAGATAGAGAGATAGATAGATAGATAGATGCTGCATAGCCTCCTAATATACACCTAAGCAGCTGTACAACCTTTTAACACACACTTAAGTTGTTGCTACACATCATAATACTCATCTCAGTTGCTGCTCAACCTCATAATACCCACCTTAGCTGATGCAGAGCCTCATACTACAAACCACAGATCCTGTGGAAAAGGGAAGGAAGAACAAAATGTGGCAGTGGTTCTGTGGGCATAGAAGGGGCAAGGAGGACATCTAGCGGCAGAGGTTCTGTGATGGGAGTGCACTGAATCAGTATCATCAATGTTCACACAGAGTTTTTTCAATGCTACAGTTGGATACGTTTTGGAGTAGAAACATAGACCATGATAAACCATGATAGACCATGCGTTATTATACGTTAATATCCATTTATGCACTTACAAAACATATACGTTTTTAAACATTTTTATATTTTGTCAAAAAATCACATGATGTAAATAAAAAAATGCAAAAATACGTATATGTGTTAAATGTATGCAGACGTATACATTGACATTTGCATACGTCAGTCATAGACTTCAATGTTAAAAAAAACCTATTAAAACATATGCGCTTTTTTTGTGGGACACATGCTTTGTGGGACACAAACGTGTGCACATTTGACTATGCGTTTCTACCATTGTACTCAATGAATACATAAAGCTATGTGTTTGGATACTGTGAACCCAGCCTAAGGGCATGTCCCCACGGCCGTTTTTTCAGACAGTCTTACAGACAGTTTTCAGTTTTGACCTTAATGGAAAATCCGTGAAGCGGTCCCCACTGCATGGAGTTTCCGCAGGACAGTTTTTAAAAACTGCTGGTAGTCCGAAAAACATTGAACATGTTAATTTTTCTTCCCGGTTTGCAGGCGGAATATGAACAATTCATTGTGAAGAGGGAGAGCTCTTCTCCGCAAACAGCGGAGAAAAACATTCCCCCTGCAGCTGTGTGCACGGCCGCAAAAACAAAGCAAATACTGGTCGGATGATCCGATTGGTATTTGCTCTCTGCCGTGGGACATACCCTAAGAGTTCTCTTTCCGCACCCCAGAGGTAGGAGTAATAGCTTCACTGTAACAAGATAGAACACTTTCTGATGTTGAAGCTGGTTATCAAGTGTCATCTTTCAAAAAAGTAAACTTTGTCAAGTTCTAACACAAGAGGACAAAAGCAGCATGGAATGGAAGAACAGAAGGAGGGCTTTAAATGGGTTGTTATATTTACTATTTTGCCGTAGGCAAACTTAAACTCTATCAGTTCTCTATCTGTTAAACACTAAAACGTAACTTTAAATTTTATCTAACTCTTAACCTCTATACCACTATTTAAAAACCTGATCTCTCACCTCATCATTTAAACCCTTTGCTTCTGAAAGAGGGGAACCCAAATCCCTTTCTACTATCAAGTCTGGTGGGCACCACCTATTAACAGGAAAAGCCTTATAAACTAATAGCAAAGTACTAGCTCCAGTAAAGGGGTCCCAAGCCTACTACTTGGGCAGTCGTCCCTAATCTCATGGGCACAGAAACAAATAAGGCCCCTTGTGACACCCGTCTGCAGCAGGTGACACTTGTAGACAGAGTGTGAGAAATCCAATTTAAAAAAAGTCAATCTGACCCCGCCACATGTTTTTGCCACGGAATTATGTTAAATGGGTTGTAACACAAAAGACATTTATCACATATTGACGGAATAGGTAATAAAGGTATGATTGCTGGGGTCCAGTTGCTGGGACTCCAATTGATTGCGGAATTGGGGTCCCCAATTCCCAGTCCTTCCTTGCCATGCTCCTACAGCGAGGAAGGTTTTGAATAGATCAGCAGTCAAACATGAGCACTACTGCTCCATTTAAAGTCTATGGAAGCGATGGAGATAGAAAATCGCGAGAACGGCAAGGAAGGGTGTGGAGTCAGGGACTCTGTTTTAGCTGCCGGTGGGAGTCCAAGCGTTGGGCCCGCAAACAATCAGACATTTACAGGACAAAGCCATTGTCCTGTTAAAATGCGTGTCAGGTGCTGCTGGCAAGTGCTATCAGAATATGTAAGACTGTACTTATGTATGCCTTTTTGATTTAGGTATTAGATTCTTTGCTGACATTGGCTCTGTTAATATCACTCATTTGGTACTTGCTTTATCTTTGAGCTCTATTTGTGCATATTTTTAGATTTACTTTTAAGCTCCATTTGCACCTTGTTTGCATAAAACTGTAAGTTAATGCACACACTTTTGAGCCCATGCCAGAAAAATATTATTAGCTATTTATACAGTAATATTGTATGTATTTTTCGCTATTTCTGATACACCAAATGTCCTATATGGTTTTTATCTTTTTTGTCACCCATTTTTTCCTGACGTTGTTTGTTTTTGATGAATCTGTTTCAGTTGGTAGTTGTTTTATGTTTAATAAAGATTTTTGCTCTGCATTACTAGTTTTTATTAAGTATTCCTTGTGCACTATACATTATTTTGGTGCATCTACAGTGCATTTTCATAGAGATATATATTTATCATAAGGTTTTTTTTTTGTTTTTGGTTTAATTTACAGTGGGTTGCAAAAGTATTTATATCCCCAGAGTTGATCCTGCCTTGTACTGTAAGGATGCTTCCACATGGTAAAATGCAAATACTGGCCAGATTCTGATTTAAGAATCCAGATGGTATTTTGACATTGTTTCAGTGGTTTTGGGGGACTTTTTGTCTGCATTTTTCCTTTTGCTTCCCCCCAACCACTGACATTTATGTTCTCCCGAAAACCCGGGGGGGAAAAAAGAAAAAATGTTCACTTTTTTGGACCACCCTGGGGTTAAAAAAAAGTCCGGGGAAAAAAAATTGTTCAGGACTGCTGCATGGATTTTCTGTCAGGATGTTTGACAGTCGGTTTACAGATGTCTTTCAAACATTTTGGCACCATAACTAGAGAAGACTGGAGAAATGCGCCGCTGGAACCAGGCACTGGGGGAAGGTGAGTATAACTTTTTTATTTTACTTTGGGACCTGGACTTTTCACTGAAGTGAACAATCCCTTTAAAGACAACACATTTACGGCGACATGCATGATTTTGGCGCCCCCGGGGCCTTTTTTTGCGCACATTTGAACAAGAAAAGCGCCTGAACTATGAACCTGTATACGTGGGGGCTGATTTAGCCCTTTTTAGCTACAAAATGACACTTCGGTCTGGTAAAAACCCCTTTTAAAGTGGTCTACCCGTTCCAAATTTAAAGCTCTGGAATTGCCGTACTGAAGCTGTAAATGTGTAGCTTCGTACGGTTGTAGTGCGACACGCCTCCAGCACGCCCCCCGATCTCGAGCGCCTTACAAAGTGCTTTGTAATGCGCCTGATATTGGAGTGCGCCTGTTTAAAAATAGAGTAAACGGAGCCCCGTTCATACATGTTGCCCTTACTCTTTATGTTCAGCTTGAAGGTCACCTGACCACAGACCCAGGAAAGAGGAATTTTATTAGTACTAGCTGAACACCTCTGCTTTAGCGTGCGTCCACACTGCAAATGGCAAATACCGGCCGGTTTGCCGGCCGGTATATGTCCTGTTTTGCGGCCTTCCCCGCGGCCGCGGGGGGCGGCTTTTCTCCGCGATGAGCAGAGAAGAGCCCTCCCATTGAGGTGTTCATATTCCGTCTGGAAACCGGACGGAAGAATGAACATGCTCAATGCTTTTTGAGAAAACCCGTGCAGTGGGGACTGCTGCACGGGTTTTCCATAGAGCACAATTGTGCTCATTTTCGGCCGGTTTTTCAGGCGGTCTGAAAAACCACAAACCGGCTGAAAAACCGGGCCGAAAACCTGTGCCGTGGGGACATGCCCTTAGAGAGCAGGCATCCTCATACATGTGTGCAAACAGCTGTTGGCATATGAAAACCAATATGCCTTATGTTAAAATTTTTAAAAAAAGCATGATAGTTGTGTTTCCCAAAACAGTTGGAGGGCCGCATTTTAGGACGCCTGCCTTAGATTTTAAGCTTTTTGTATACCTTTTACCTTACCAATGTGTGCAAAACATTGGCTATAATTGTGCATTGAAAACCAATATGCTCTTTAGTGGGAGAAAGTTTTCACTAAAAAGATAAGTATATGTATGTGTTTCATCGTGCATATACAGTATGTGTGTGCATGCTGCAGTGTTTATGTAATGTATGTACGCCTGTAGATGTATGTATGTTTTCATAGTCTTTTTGTAGTACTTCTAATACTGTACATCTTTCACTTCAATGACTAGGGTTGGGTCAATGAGTGTTACTGCATGCATTTTTTGAATGCAAGTAGTTTTGTAATTAACTATAATTTGAAACACAAGTGAGATGTGGGTTAATTTTTTTTAAAAAGTGTGCATTTAAAAAAAAATGAAAAATGCATGTTTTTTAATTGTTTGCATTTTTTATGCTGTTGAAAAACACAACATGCAAATGCAGTGCAAGTATAAAAACCTCTAATGTACGCAAGATCAGCGGCATGTGAGCGAAACCATGCTATGCTTTCATGGACAAATCAACATTCACTGCATCCACAGAAAACCAAGGATGGGGTTAAAAGGACCCCTGTTTTGGAGATAGGTGCAGGTCCTACAGGTGGGGCCTGCCTATATCAGACATAAGTATATGGTATAACCTATAGATGTACCATAAATATTGTATTAATGTACTAGATTGGAATACCCAATTAATTTGTCAAAGTAAACACAGAAGTAAAGATGTTTTTTCACCAGGCTTCTTTACAGAGCTACAGGCAGCTTCAGACTCTCACTTCCTGGTTAGGCTGTGGTTGGTTCTATAGCAGTGATTGACATATCAGCTCTGCTATTCCCAGCTGAGCCTGTTACATTGACATGAATGCAGATGGCTTGTAAACTCTAGTGCACAAGGCTACAGAGCTCTGAAGAGTTAAAGCTTGTCAGTAAGTAATGTAAACAAGCTCCAGTTTTTCAAGATAAGGAACAGAGCAGGGAATGAGTCATCATCCCCACCACTCCTTCAGCCTGGTAGAGCAGATAGATGTGGCTGATAACTAAGGAAGCTTGGGTCCAAAAGAAGATGCTCCAAATTTATCACAGTGGTGGGTGATCCAGCCTGTTATAGCTGAGAGATGTGGCCGGTAACAAGCAAGACTTGTGTGTAAAAGCAGGAGATAAGATCTGCTTCTAATCCTAAAAAGATGCAAAATCAGAACAACAATGTATTTGATAATAGTCGTTATTTACCTTTTCCTATATGTTTATAGCTAATAAATGAAACAAGAATACCCCTTTACCTTACAGGAGACAGAAGATGCACCAAATTTATCACAGTGGTGTGTGCTGTGTGATAGATTTGGCACTATGATAGACATGTTAGACAATTTTGAATTATTTATTACTGCCTGAAAAAGCCACTTGATTTTTTTTAATAAAACATAACTTTAAATAAACCATCTAAGAAAGCATACCAAGCAATAAACTACACAGACATCTTATAATGAACGTAGAGTAAATAGATAAACCAAAATACTAATAATTGTGGTCAGAAATTGAAAAAGACTCATCACTAGATGTAATCATATGACCATTCGGGTGCCATTGATGAATTTGTCATGAGAGAGACAACACGGTTCCTCCAGAATCTGGTTCCCATCACAAAAAAGGACCTCCTATGTAGTATCGATCTCAGGTCTCACCCTGGTGTACCCTAGAAATGACAAACTGACCATTAGTGGGGACAGTGCCCCGAAAAGGGTGACCCCACAAAATGACGCTTTACCTAACTCAATTCATTACCTATAAAAACACTCAAATGCGTTTCATCCATTATTTGTATGGAATCGTCAGTGGGTAATAATGAATAAACCTAAAAAATGAAGCCCATTAGGATGGGTAGGTAACTACCTGTATATCACAGGAAAGTTGGTTCAGTATGCACACTTTTGAATTACTTATACCATCTGTTGGTTGGCTTACTTTAGACCAGTGGTTTTTGTGCCAAGGTGGCTGAAAATAAATTAAAGGGGTTGTCTCACTACATTGATTAATTTCATTTTGAATTCGGGGCAATGGT
>JAODAL010007778.1:0-122582 GCA_025379985.1 Phyllomedusa bahiana | reverse complement strand
GAAAACACCCCTTTAAATTTAAAGCAAATGAAAAGAAAAATTTGGGTTGGGGCCCAGAGACTACAAATTATGTTGTCCCCACTCAGGTAATTATAGGTAAAATGTTTTAGCTGCGGGAAAAAAGGGAAAAGCTGGGTCTTGTGCCATCTTTTGGAAGTGCGTTCTGAAGCCTACAGTGGGAAATAAAGTTTTTAGCAACCCCAAAATTGTGCAAGTTTCCCATTAAAAAGATAAAAAGATGAGCGGGGCCCTGTAACTGACATCAAGTGCCCTCAACTATGAGAGAAAAAGTGAGAAAAAAACCCCAAAAAAATCAATTGTCTGTTTGGAAAGATTTATTTGAAAAATTATGGTTGAAATTAAGTATTTGGCCCCTAAAAAACAAGAAAGATTTCGGGCTCTCACCGCCCTTTAACTTCTTTTTTTAAAGAGGCTCCTTTGTCCCCCAATCATTATCTCTGTTTTTGGCCCCTTTTTTTGTTATCAGTATAAAAGCACGTCCCAACCTCAAACAGTCCACTCCAAACTCACTATGGTGAACACCAAAGTGTAGGGACACCAGAAAAAAATTTTAGTCCTGCACCCGGCGGGAAGATGAAACTGCAATAGGCAAGAGCTTGGTGGAGGGAAATAACTGTGGGGCCCAAAAATTGAAAATGGAAAAAACCTGTAATTCCCCGATCGGGGTACGCAAGAAATTTACCCCTGGGGTCAAAATGATCGTAGAACGGTGAGCAAAAATCCCAGAAGCACCGGGGGGGACTAGTGAATGCCCCGCAGAGAGTGGGACCAACGTAACAAAGCTCCCTCATAACACATCGCCCCAGGGACTCGTCCTGCAGTTTCCCCACCTTTTTCCCCCTGTTAAACCAGTACATGTCCAGGCCCATTGAGTTTTCTAGAGGCATTTGGCATGATTTGGAAGAGTTTTGGGAGAAGTCATATGGTCAGATGAAACCAAAGTAGAACTGTTTGGTAGAAAACGAAAAATTGCTGTTTGGGGAGGGAATGCGGTTGCATCCAAAAAAAAACCATACCCACGTGAAACAGGGGGGGAACCTATGCTTGTAGCGGATGCGGTAGGGATCCATGGACCACGAAGCGATGGTTGGGTTAAACCCCCACCAGGGGCGGAATCTAAGTAGAACCCGGTTTTCCCAAAGCCCGCCGCAAGCGGGGATGGATTGTGCGGGCGGGAGAAACTACCGGTCGCCCCATGGCTTTGACTTGTTCCCGGGGGGCAGCCAAGGCTTTTTGGGTGGTAAAAAAAAATCGTGAGACTTTGGGCCCGAAGGGGGGGGCCCAGGCAGGATTTTAAAGGAAAAGGCGGGAAAAGGTTGTGGGGAAAAACAGGAGCAAAAAGGTTTTTGGTGCAGGAAAAACGGGTTTATGAGGCAAAAGACGTTTTTCTCAAAAGGCGTAACGGCACTAAAGATCCGGAAATGGGGGGCCCCGGAAAGGAAGGGGGTTTAAAATAGGGTTTCACAGCCGGGCCTTTACCAAAAAATGGCGAAAGGGCCCTTTAAATCCCAGAGAGTGGGCCCTCCGCGGGCCCGGGCGGCTTTCCCGGGGGCCGGCCAGGGGGAAACGGGGAGGGGGGGAGCGCGGGTAAAGGAAAAGGGGAACCCCAAAAAACCCAAACCGTGGGGCCCGGCGTCGCCGCCGGGACCCGTTTAGGGGCCGGCAGCAAAAGTGGCCCGCACCCCGGGGCGAGGGCTGGGGGGCCCCACTCGTGACAGTACCCCCCCCCCCCCCCGGGCCTCCCCCCCTTTTTCTGGTTCGGTAAAAACCCTCAACTGGCCCGGCGGTCCGGAGGGTTCTCCTCGGGGCCCCCCAAATGATCTCTCCCCCGGGAAACCAAAAATCCCCCCCCAACCCAACCCCCGGGAATTTTTTTTTCCCCCCAAAACCCCGACTTCATACCCCAAGTTTTCTTTGACCGAAAATTTTGTTGGAGGCTACCCCTCTGGGGGGGGGGGGGGGGAACTTTTTTGGGAAGAAGGGGGTTCCAACACGACGGGCTTCAGGAGGGATACAGGGAAAAAAATTTTTTGGGATCCCCCATGGGGGGTGTGGGAGTCAGAGTTATACGACGCTTACCTGGTTAAAAAATAACCCGTTGGGGGTTTTTTAATGTTTTACCCCCCTTTAGAAATTTGGGGGTTTTTTTGTGTTTTATTTTTCGGGGGGCCCCTGCAGGGATTTCCCCAAAGGGGGCCCCAAGGAAAAAAAACGGGAACCCTTTTTTTCTTTTTGTAGCGGGGAAAATTTTTGTTTTAACTTAAAACCATTTTATTTGGGCCCAAGCCAAAACCTTTGTTCTCCCCGGGAACGAATTTCAAAAAGGTTGGGGGGGGGGGTCTTTCCTCTTTTTTGGTTCCGGCCTGAGGCCTTTCAACGGGAAAAGTCAGTTTTTTTCCCCAGGGACTAAAAGAATTTAAATTCCCCCCCCCCCAAATGCCAAAAAAAGAATAAGGTCGGGGAAACCAAGGCATTTTACAGGGGGGAAACCCGGGAAAGGAAAGGGGGGGTGAGGGAGAGGAGGGCGGGGATCCCCGGCCACTACAAAAAAAAAGGGGAAAGCGCGTTTTAAAAAGCCCCTGAGTCCAACGGGGGTTTTTATAAAAAAATTGGGCCAAAGGGGTAGGGGGTTTGGGCCCAAAAACCCCATCCTGGCGGGCGGGAAACAAAAGGGGACGTAATAGCTCCCCGAATTTGTTTTGGACCCTCTCTCCCGGGCCCCGGGGGGTTTGCGGATGGTAAGGGGAAATGAGAAGTCTAACTTCCTTCCCAATCGGGAGAAAGAGTGCGCGCCAAAAATTTGGGGACACAAAACCGGGCACCCCAGATCAGAAACGATTTTGCGGGGGCAGACCGTGCAGGGCCGGAAACGTAAAATAAAGAAAAGGGAGGCAAGCCGTGGTGCGGAAGGTAACCCCGGGGGCAGTGGGACGGGGGTGCGACATCTTCAAAACCAATCCGTAATAAACCCAGCCCCCCGGGTGTTACCCGAAGAGGGGGAAAAGGTGGGTGATTAAATCCCGCCAATGGGACCAGGGAAGTCCCGGGGCGTAGGCGGGGTCGCAAAAAGCCCAAAAGGGAACTGTGGCGGGGGCCCTTTTTCGGGCCCCAAAATTTTTAGCACGGGCCCAATCCCCCGAAGCCCTTTAATATCTTAGCCACCCCTGGCCCCAAAGTAAAAACCGAAAAGATAAATTGGAAGATTTTTGGGGGCCCCCCAAGGATGTCTTGCCATCAAAAGGAGCAAGTCCCCAATTCGTATTTCTCCGGGCCACCCGGGCCGACCCCCGAACGTAGGTTTGGGCCAGGGGGTATTGCAAAGGGGGGGAAACAGGTGCTTTTTGGGGATCAGGCTTTCCCGGAGGTTTTAAATGTGTTGGGCGTCGGCTCCTCCCTTGTGTCAGATCCCGCGAGAGAGAGAAATCCCCCCCCCCCTAATGTTCCTTTGGGTTGGGCGAAAAGGGACCCGGAAGTTAAATTTTTGGAAAAAAAAAAAAAAAGAACCTCCCGTGTGCCGAGGATTGAGGCGCTGGGCCGACTGGAGGTTTAGGGAAGGGTTTTTTGTGATGTTTTCCCCCTCAAAAAGGATGCCCGAGCCCCCTTTCCGGGGAGATCCCGCCACTCCCTGGGGCCATCTTGTTGGGGAGTAATTCCCCGGTCCCCAAAATAGCATTTTCCCTCAGCCGAGAGAAGGTTTTTTTTTGGGAAAAGAACCCGCAGGTGACGTTCCCCCCTTGGGCCCATTTTGAGTAAGGCAGCCCCGGGCCCCCCACGAAAGGGCACCCACCCCGGGAGAGAAAGGCCTTTAAAGGGTCGGGGCCCGTTACAAAATAGGTGCGGAAGCAAAGGTGACTTAAAACCCGGAGAAGGGGTTCTTCCGGCCGTTTGGGGGGCCCAACTTTGGGATTAAGCCTTTTCCTGGGTGAGAGCCACAATGGGAAGCCCCCAATTTTAGGAAAAGGGGTTTTAAAAAAACTGGGGATAGAAATTGGGAAAAACCCCAAATAAACGTTGTTGGCTGGGAAAGTCCAACGGGGTCGTGGCCATTGGGGGATGCGGGACAGCTTAGGGGGGTCCTTTTTGCAGGCCTCGGTTTCGGGGACGTTTGAAAAACCGGGGGAGAAAGGGGCAGACTGGTTTTGATGGAAACACGAAATTTCTCAAATTTTGGCGTCCCGGGCGGGTTGCTGCAAAAGGCTTTGGGCAGGACTAGGCGCATTTGTGGATAGTGGGTCCGGGGGTTTCAGGGGAGAAAAACAAGATGTCTTTTTTTTCCCCAGGAAAAAACGATGACACCTTTTGGAGAGCGGGGTTCCCCTAAAGATGTCTTTTTCCAAAATTTCCTAAAAAAAACCCCCGGGAGATTGCACAGACCAAAATGGTTTTCCTAGATACTCAAAAGTGCCGGGCGAGGTTTTAAACCCCTTTCTTCCACTCATCTCCCTCAGGGAAATCCTGATGGGGTTTGGGTATGCCCCGCGCGGGTAAAATTTTGGGGGAAACCCTGGTCCCTGTAGAGGGGCAAAAGGGGTTCTGTTTTAATTTGGCAAGGGGAATCCCGGTTTTTCCACGGTAATTTGGTTCGGGCCCCCGGAAGTCATGGAAACGGCCAGGAAGAAAAACCATCCTTCGGGTTAAAGAAAAAAACCAGCCCCGGGCGGGGATGAGGATTTGGTTTTAAAAAACCCTTTTGCGGGTTTTCTCAGGATATGTTGACAGGGCCCTAAAGCCCTTCGGGTCTAGAAAAACCGGGTTAAATTAACCCCCGGGGGGGAGGACTGGCCCCGGAAAGGGGAGGTTAATGGGACACCCATAGGGGCGTTTGAGGAGGAAGGGATTTCGGCCTGTTTTTTTCCGAAAAAAAAGTCCGTTTGAAAGTCCGGTTTTTTCGGGGGAAGACCGGGGCGGGGAACCTGAAAAGACTGGTGAGGGGAAGGGCCCCGGGGAGGGCCCGGGGGGAAAATTTGAGGACAGCGATTCGGGCATGGGAAAACCCCGCGCGGGAACCCCTCCCCTTTTTTCCCAATCGAGGGTCGGGGCTTTGGAGTTGGGCCGGGGGGAACCCCAAGAGGGATTCCTGGGACGAGGGGAGGGGGGGACTTTAAAAGGTATCTCCCCCTTGGGGAAAGGGCCCCCACCGGAGGGAAATGGTTGGTACGTACCGAATGGCCTCCTAAGGAGCTCACCACTCATGGGGGAAATTAATCCCCAAAGGGCTTTCCAGCCCCGGGTCCCCGGAAAGGGGATACTGGGACAAAAAGGGGTGGCGTGAATAAATTTCCCGGGGGGTCCAGAGTTAAAAAGGCAGGCACACAAAAAAAAGGGAGCCCGGAACCAGAGAGCCCTAACCTCCATGTAAGGCTGGAGGGGAAAGGGTGTTCACACCTAGGGCGCCTTCCGACATAACCTAGGTGCGGACTTTTCCCCCTTGCCCCCCCCCTTTGGGCCCCCCCCCCCGGGGAAGGGGGGAAATAAATTGCGAAAGTGTTTCCGGGGTGGCACCATTTTAAAGGCACAATTTCTCTGCCCGACGGCGGGAAAAGCCCCTGTTCGGACAGTTGTTGCCCGGTCCACCCCCAGGGGTTTTTTCCCACCTGGGGGGAGGGGAAAAAGGGGGGGGGGGGGGGGCCAAGCTGTGGTTTTGGGAAAGGGGCCCGGACCCAGGCGAGGCAAACCGGCGGGTCGGGCAAGATCACTTTTCCTGGCGTAGTTCCTCTTGCCGCTCGGCGAAGCAAAACATCGCCCCCGGGGCTAGGGGATCATTTCCCCCTTAGGGAGGAGGGGATCTCTTTTCCCGTTTGGGGCCCCTTTTAAACTTTGCCGGAAAAGGGCCTTTTTAAAATTTGGCACTGGGAGCGGGGGCGTTCCAGGTCAGCTCTGACCCCAAGGGTCCGAAAAAAAATTGGTGGGCGGGCCGAAGGAGTCACCCTGGCGAAAAGTTCAGTGGGAGGGGTTCTGCGGGAGGGGGCCGTGCCGATTTTTAAAAGGACACGCGGAACTCTGAGAGGAAAGCCTGTAGGTCCGTCGTCCCGGTTTCCCCCCCGGTCCCAGAGAGGGGGGGGCCCAAGTTGGGACCCTTTCCCCGGAAGTAGACTGCCCACGAAGGCCACCTTTTGAAAGTTCGGGGAAAAATTTGGGCCCAGCCTCAAATTTCAATGTGCATGGTGCATGGGAAATAAAACCCCCTGCACATTTTGGAGCCCCCCTTTCAAATTTGGGGGGGGGTTGTGGAAACCCGCGCCTAAAAACCCCGGGGTACTGGGGGGAAGGGTCGCCACGGGGGGAGGAGTGGGGCTTTTGGGTTTTGCCAGGAGCTGCTGCGCAGGGGGGGGACAAAATGGTTACTGCGGGGGCTTGTTGGAAAAGTTGTTGGACTGCTGAGCCCATTTATCCCCGTGAGACCCCGGGTTTTTTCACAGGGGAAAAAGGTACCTTGGGGGGCCCCAAGGGGCCGGTTCTTACTGTAGCGGTTGCTGGTAGGGGAAACCCATGGCCCCACGAAGCGATGGTGAAAGCCGCACCAGGGGGCGGAATTTAAGTAAAACCCCGGTTTTTTCACCGGAGCCCGCCGCAAAGCGGGATGGACTTGTTTCGGGGGGAGAATTTACCAGGTCCCCCCCCCCCCAACTGCGTGACTTGCTTCCCGGGGTGGCGGGCCCAAAGGGCAGTGCGGGGTTTTACAAAATCGGAGGTGGGCGAAAGCCCGGGGGGAAGGCGGAAGGTCAGGGACAGGGGGAAAAGGTTTCCCGTGGTCGAAAAAACAGGAGCGAAAAGGGTTCGGTTCACGGAAGAAGGCTATGAGGCAGAAACGCTTTCTCTAAAGGCAGTTACTCACTAAATCCGGCCAAAGGGTGACCCGGATCAGGAAGTGAGTTAAATATGGTCACCTGCCAGCCTTTACCAATAATGGGCGTCACTGGCCCATCTTAAATCCTGAGAGCCTCGGCGCGCGGGCATGCGCATCCCGGCCGGCCAGGAGGACGGAGGATGCCGGGAGCGCAGTCAGGTAAAGGGGAAGCCGGGCCCGACCCGTGGGACCGCATTCCGCCGCTGGGACCCTGACGGGCGGCAGCACGAGTACGCCCGCAGCCCGGACGAGGGGCTGCGGGACCACTCGTGACAATGATTTGGGGCTGTTTCTCTGCAAAGGGACCAGGATGACTGATCTGTGTACATGAAAGAATGAATGGGGCCATTTTTTTATTTATTTTATATATTTTTTATATATTTATTGTATGTAGGTATGCACAAATTGTGAAAATCCTTTTAGAAATATTTTTTATATATGTATACATTAAGTAATGCTAAGTCTAGAAACACCTTAAATAGTTAATTATGTATAGCCCCGGATTAATGGGAGAAACGTGTTAGGAAATAGCCTCGATTTGAATTATGGTATATAAAGATGGTCGCTGTGACATTTTCATTATGCATTGCCTGAAGAAGCAGTTAAGTTTGACTGTGAAACACGTAGCTTTTAAAATTGAAATAAACCAACCTAAAATAGTTGTTTTTTTATGCCACATATATTGGGTTAGCGCTTTAAAACCTCCAAAGGAATCTTACAGTCTGTAAACTCCTATTCCTAACGTGCATATTCCATAAGATACATTGCATGGCCTATAAGTCTCTATATATCATTATGGTGCTCTCTTCAAGGAGAAACGTTACCCCCTAGAGCTACATTAAAGGCCTTACACCCAGCCAACTAGAACCCTGCTCAATATTTAAGGGGCAAGCACCACAAAACAGCTATCCAAAGATGAAAGAGTTACTGACTTGTTAGTCATGTTTCTATGCTCTTTAATGGGATAGTTGGTAGCAGAGACCCAGCTCTCATTTGTAGAGCACATTTGTATATTTTATTTCTCAGGAAGCACTGAATGGTTAATTAGTCTCTTTGCACCTTTTGGGTTTGTTCACATGGCTTATTTTGCCACGTATTTGCGAGTGCATTTCACCATGTATTGTGCTTTATACGCAGCAAAATGCGCGCTGCAATTACGGTAATTCATAGTTCTCATAGCGAGCCATGAATTATGCATCCTCTCCCTGGGCATACAATACGATCGTATCATACGCCCGAGGAGAGAACTAACATGTCAATTGTTTGCGGCACTTACGCGCCTCTGACAATGCATGTCAATGGGGCCGGCCCCCCATGCTTTGGAATTACATGCTGATCAGCGCATGCTTCCAAAACATCCAGCGTATTGCGGTGCGTACAGTATGCACCCCAATACACCGTGTGGACATACCCTTCTAGTTCTCTACAAAAGGAGAAGCAGATCTAGCTGAAAGTTTCCATCCAAGAGTAGCTATTTCCATCACAGAATAGCAAACTATAATGCAATTTCCTGTCAATCCTGCAGTGGGTTTATTTTTGCTTTGTGTCAGATTGCCAAGAGCTCCATACAACTAAGTATGGACAGTCATTGTCTCTGAATATATACTGTATAATTTGTCATGTCTGTCACAACAAAACTGTAGTAGCAGACAACTTTTAACGTGAATAGCAACAAGCGCATTTTATTTAAAATACTAGTAGATTAAATGATTTTAGACTAGATTACATAGTGCAGAGCACGGTTTCTAGCATCCACACCCAGCTTCAAAAATATAGTGAAAACACTTTTCTTTACTTAAAATGATATCTTAAAAACCAATGTAAAAATACAATAGCGATAGTGTAATGCTTACGCGTTTTTGTTTTTTTACCTTACTCATAAACTCTCCTTCACACACTTATGGTGACATCTTCAAGAAAGGTTGTATGATTCTAAAATGTCAGAAAGACGAAAATCTACACTCTATGTCATAAGATTTTTACAGGGTTTGTCCATGCGATTAATTTAAATTTTAGGGTTCTAGTGGTCTTTGTCAATTAAAACAAAAAACTCACACATACCTCTACGCTCATCTTGGATCCAGCACTGCCACCATCCTCCCTCTTCGCTGATTTTTTTTTTACCTCTGAACAGTACGTCACCACTCTTTTAAACTCCATATGGTAACATCAGGCAATGGCATAACTACTGCAGCCAATCAGCATCTATAGTGGTGACATCCCATTTAGTAGTAAATAGGAGACTAGAGAAGAGAGTTGATGGTGCTAGCTTTGGATTCAAGGTGAGAGGGAGGGGAGTAGTTTATTTTTTATGAAAAAAACTTTGAGATTCTTAGTTCACACGTTTTTGATCAAAAAATGTTTAAGCCACCCCCGACTTACAACGAGATCTCAGTTGGGTGGGTCCTACCGCTATTTTAACCTCTCATTTGAGTCCAATTCAGACTTCTCATTTGGGTCATCAGCTAAAAGGGCTATCAAACAAGACATGGAAAACTCTAAAGAAGCATTTATGCTATCTGCAATACATGGAAAAAATGCTTCTTTAGAGGTTTCCATGTCTTTTTTGTGATACCCTTTTAGCTCATGGGGTGCCACTGGTATTGAATGTGTGTATATATATGTTTATATGCCAAACAATGCAAGTGGCACCCAGGTTTTTTTTTTTTTTTTTTTTATCACTAGTGTTTTTCCAGAAATGTTTTTTGTGCAGAACTATATGTTTGCAATTTGCCATATATTGCTTTTAAATTTCATATAGGGAGGAAAGGATGCCTCCCATTTTGGTATTCTTGCACCCCTCCACGCCTCCACAGTTGTTAACCAGTGCAGTGTGCCTTAATAAGGTTGGTGCTTTTTTTTTTCTCTCTGGATTATGGAGGTCTGTTGACCCAAATGAGAAGTCTGAATTGGACTCAAATGAGAGGTTAAAATAGAGTAGGACCACCCGCCTTGAATTCTCGTTGTAAGTCGGGGGTGGCTTAAACATTTTTTGATCAAAACGTGTGAACTAAGAATCTCAAAGTTTTTTTCACGTATTGCAGATAGCATAAATGCTTCTTTAGAGGTTTCCATGTCTTAGTTTATTTTTTATTTTCTAATACCACCAGAACCCTAAAAAAAAAAAAAAATAAAATGAAAAAAAAAAATGCAAAGCTATGCAGTATTGAAGGGGTTGTCAGAGACAAAACTCAGTTTATGCCACTATGGCATTCAAGTGACTGCTACAGGTCCAAATCTCAGTAAAAAGTGGATTTTGCCAGAATGCCACAGCCAGACAGATAGTTGCCACTGTATGTGAACTGTAGTATGAGGCTATGTTCACACGGCTTAATTGCGGGCACATATTTCGCCCACAATTACGCCATGTGCTCGGGAGCGGGGTGTCCTGCCGGCCCCATAGACATTCATTATTCCAGCGCGAAATACGCCGTGAATAATTGACATGTCACTTCTCTCCCCCCACTCGCCGTAAATGTGCGAAGCGGGGAGAGGAGCCGTAATCCATAGTTCTCTATGAGAACTGTGGATTACCGTAACGACTGGGATGTATCTCGCCCCGTATTTTGCGCAGTACGGCGCGAAATACGGGCCGAGATACAGACCAAAATAAGCCGTGTGAACATAGCCTAACATGGTATCAATTCCGATAAAACCATGTGATATAAACACAATCTGTATCTGCAAGGGGGAGGCAATCTTCTAGAATGGCTCAGTAGAGGTTATATGGTAGGAAGACAGATGATGCATACATGAGACAACCCTTTTAATCAGTGTCACGCCGGTGACTGGCACGGTCGTCAGTTGTCGACCTACTCACTGCGTTCACCGTATGGCTATTCCTCCTGCCAGGCCATCTAAATAACTTGCTGGTCTCTCCTTGCTGCAAACACTTTGCTGCTGGCTGCTCTGGTTCCACCTGGCTATAGGGAGGGATGCCCACAATCTGCAAGGATTTAACCTCACAGTGTCTGTCAGTGTCTGATTTACCCAGCCTATCCCCTGCCCCTTGTGGGCTTATACTGCAGCTCCTCCCTACTCACCTTGAATGAACTTGGATTCCTTGTGGATTTGTTTCTTAGATCCTATTATCATGTTTGCTCTTTGTCATATATCTCTGTTACCGACCCCGGCTTGTTATCCCGGTCTGACCTATACGCTCCTGCCCTCTGCTATGTTGTGTGAACCTGTGCGGCCTGAACACATCTGTCTCTTCCTCTGGTGTCTGGTACCGCTGTCTCTGACAGGGCTGTGGAGTCGGCAAGCCAAAGCCCCGACTCCGACTCCTCAATTTCCCAAACCTCCGACTCCGACTCCCGAATCCGACTCCCGAATCCGACTCCCGAATCCGACTCCCTCATACATGGAGCATGTTTAAGTAATAACTTTACTGTAGTATAATTGGTAACATCATGCTTTTTATCACCTTATGATACAATAATCAAGCTATTTAGGTAGAACAGACACTGACAAGCAAAAGGGTAATAATGTTTTGAACACTTGTGGGTAGAGTAGAAGAAAAAGCTGTATTTGTATCCAAGTCCAGTCTGCACCAACATTGGGAATGTGTAGAAGAGACCTGGGATCAGATTTTGGTTAAGACATGTTTGAATCTGAATCAGAGCCAGAAGGATCAGGCAGTATTGAAAACCAAAGGTGAATTTACCAAATACTAACAAAATAATACATAATTAACATTTTGATTTTTAGGAGCAGAAACTGTAACAATGCAGTTACAGGAAAGAATCTGAGAACTAAGCAGATGCTAAATACTTGCAAGTCAAATTTATGTATAAGATAGGTAAGATGACTGTATATAAAATTACAGGAGCCTCATGTACAAAGCTGTAGTGGATGGTGAGCTATGGAACCTGAAAGTCTCACAAGTTCAAAACATTGTTACCATTTTGCTTGTCAGTGTAAAATATATTTTTATTGGATATGACTTTAGAACACCAAAAAAATGTAAAATATGCAAAACACTGCCAGGAACATTTGTGGAGTCTCTGAATTTGTTCTGAGAAATAGTATTGCCTCCATCAGATCCTGCATACATGACTCACATCTGATCTTATTTATTTCCAGGCTAGAGAACGGCCTCTCTACACTAACTTGGGGGCAAAGCGGTGACCACAGGGGCAACATCTCTAACAATGTCAGGGTATAAAGGAATTGCCTCAGCCACAGTCAGTTTGATGAATGGTTGATCTCTGCTACTTCTTTGAAAGCAGGTGAAAAATGTTGCTGAAATGTATTTTCCCTGGAGCGGGATCTTCTCCCCTGGGGCAGCGCTTTGCCTGCTCCATGTCATCAATTACACTCCTCATGTGATGAGGCTGAAGATATGGGAGCAGTAGCAATGGACGGGCCAAATTCCTCTTGCTCTTTGCACTGCATCGACCAACCTGGACCAACTTATTATATAATTTGGGAGTCGGAGTCGGTCCCTTTTAGGACGACTCGGACTCCTGCAACATAGCCACCGCCTCCGACTCCACAACTCCGACTCCACAGCCCTGGTCTCTGACCCCTCAGTCAGCTCCTACTGGTCGGAGGACTGCTCTGGAGAGGTACCTGGTGACTATCCTAACAGTCCAAGCCTCTCCTCACCATCAGAGGCTCTAGTGAAGACTAGATAGTCACTTTGTCACACACCTCCAGGGTAAGCCTGGCCAGTGGTGTAGTGGTCCACACCCGCAGCGTTACAATCAGTGCTCAACAACCGCTTATCTAGATTTTAACAGTGCGAAAAATTCAATCCCTATGGTATCCAGACTCTGCCACACAACATATTACACACAAATACAGCAATCTGGATCATATGGTAATAAAGAAGAGTACATGATAGCTAAATGAAGGACCAAGCCATGTCACAAATGGAATGGATTTGGGGCTGGTTCCTTACAGATTGCTGCTCCTCCTCCTATATTTCTGGAATATGCTCCTTCAAGTCATGTGGTCACAAGACTGGGGCTGTCTTAACAGCATTTTGGGTCCCTGGGCAAAGCAGTGCACTGTGTCCTACTAAAGCACATGACATCACACCACACCCAATTATAACACTACATTAGGTCACTCTAACCAACCTCAAGAACATCCAAACATGCCCACATGCCTTCAGCAGATCAAGGCCAAAATAGAGAACAGCTCAGACCCTCATATGTTGAAAAGTATAAGGGCATTGAAAGGAGCCAAGAGAGGTGTATTTGCTTACAGTAGGTTCCCATCTAAACTGAGGTCATCTTGCCGTTGGTGGATGGACCCTCTCTGTTTTGATCAAATTTGTGTTCTAAACAAACCTCTAATTTTCATGTATTCCACAGGCATCAGTATTGTACTGTTATATTATTCATATCTGCCTCTTTGTGTCTGCACAGTGCTGTTGGTTCGTTTCTGTGTCTTGCAAAACAGTGGAGTTGCCACTGTGTCTAAAGCTGTAATTATATAGAATAACATCTTTCATATAAATACATACAGATGACGTAAAGACAATTTTCTATGTATGATACATCTAAACGATGATTACCAAATAACACTACTATACACCAAACAAATATCACTATACCGACCACCTGAGGCCTAGTGTGCCCAATGGACCAACTAGCAGTTCATAAGTGATGTCACACCCACAGAGTGCTGGCATTGGGCTGACATTATTAGGCTGCATTCATTCCAAATTAGAATCCGACCAGTATTTTACACTCCGTTTTAATTTTTGTCACATTTTTTTTTAACGGTTTTGGAATTCGGCCATACCATTGAATGTAATAATTTAATAATTCACCGTTTTCCAAGTGACATACAGCGGATTACTGAACATGTTCCAAGTTTTTTGCAAAACAGTCAGCTTTGAAATCCAACCTCAGAAAATTCGAGCCCTGATTTCAGCTCAAATTTTCTATTGAGGTTTATGGGGATGGTTTTTTTAGTCAGATTTTGACGATTTTAAGATTCAAAATCCGTGTCCAATTCCGACTGTAAAACGATGCCTTGTAGACGAATCATTAGGAGCCAGTCAATCCTGCACTAACAGCTCAGTACGAGTTGAAGAAAGTAGAGAACCTCAGAAAACTTCATATGTCCTCTTATCCTGACAGCTAGCAACATCCTTCAACTGGAAGAGAACTCAGACTTATGTGTAAGAATTTGCATGAATCTTACAGGTATCAATGACATTTTTATAGGCGCTACTGCAGCTCTGGTCTTGAACTCAGCAACCGATCAGTCAAGTTGTACATTTGTCAACATACAGGTACACAAACAAAGCCACATAGAACAAGAACATCTGCATTCCAGAGCCGTAAGATAAAATAACACAAGAATTAATAAAAAAAACTATACAACCTATCCCCTGTCATGGTATATTCCCAAAGCAGTACCAACATTCACCACAACATGTAAACAGTGCTGCCGTCAGACGTTTCTCCCCGGAGGCTTTGCCTGCCTTCCTCAGTCCCCAGGTCTCTGTTTGTTTTCCTCGAAGGTTGGCGGTTGCGTGTGACCATTTGTCCGTTGGCCCGCTCGTCCATCGGCACATAAAAAGCTACCTGACCCCGCTCCTACTCCTGGTGACGCCTCGAACGCACGGTGCCGGTTGATCGGCTCCGTCAACCTACCTGGACGGTGCGCGAACTGCCAGTCTCCTCGTCTTAAAGGGCCAGTTTCGCCGGTAATGGCTGGTTGCCTGTTCACCATGACCTATTATTGGCCCACGTCATGGGGGCATAAGTCCGAGCTCGGATCTTTAGTGCCTTACATGTATATCAGAGAAAGGTGCGATTGTCCTTGTTTGCCGTCTACCGTGTTACCAACTCGTGATTGACGTCAGCGTTTGTAATAACCACGAAACCTACTGTCCGCGGCCTACTAAATTACCGTACCACTGACCACGATTCAGCCTCACGATTCTACGTGACCAACGGGCTATAAAAAGCTCTTGGCGCAGTACCAAAGCAAGCCAAGTTACCGCCATGGAAACGACCTGGTAGTTCATCCGCCGACAGCAAGGATCCATCCCGCTTTGGACAGGCGGGTTGGTGAAAACCGGGTTCTACTTAGATTCTTCCTGGCGGACTAACAAAACCATTGTCAGGTGTCCTCAGCGGATCACACTACGTAACACTGGACCGGTTAATACAAACTAGTACAGTTGGGCTAAAAAAAGTTTACATAGCCCGGCAATTGAATTTTGGCTTATCCTGGATCTGGCATTTACATAACAAATGAATGATAATACAATCTTTTTTTTCTACCATAGTTAGTGTTGGGTGAAGCCATTTATCGTCAATATATTGGTTTTTCTCTATTAAATCGTAATGACAGACAGCCAAATACATCAAATGACCCTTATCCAAAAGTGGCACTTACCTCTGGTGATTATGAGCCTGATAAACATCACAGAGGTGACACAAACGGGTTGAATGGTACTAAAGGTAACATCCATCACTGTGACCTGGGTTGATGTAATCAGTGTGTTGTGCATAAAAACTGGTGATTGTTCTGGGATCCAGAGCTCTTGCATATTTTCACCATCACTGACATGATCTGGATTGTGAGTCATGGGGAAAGCAAATAATTGTCAACAGAGCTCTGGGAAAGGTAGTTGAACTGTATAAAACAGAAAAGGTATAATAAAAGAAATCCAAGGAATTGATATGTCAGTCAGCAGTGTCAAACTAGTGATTGACAAAGGGAAACAGGGTTCTGTAAAAAACAAAACAGGTCAGAAGGACCAACAAAAAATTAAACCACAATGCCCCGGAAAAATGTTTCGGGAGACAGAAAAAAACTGAAATACAGGATCCTGAAAAAAAAAAAGGAGGCAAGAGAAAAAAGGGCTGCAGGTCGAAGAGAGAAAGCCATTACTACGCAAAAAGCCCCAAAGTATCACCCTACAAAAGCCAAACAGACAGAGACAATCCTCAAAAATTTTTGGAAACAAGGTAATTTGGAGGATGAGGGCCAAAAATTAACTAATTTTTTGGGCCCCAACCATAAACTTTACATTTGTAGAGGTGTCAAAAAGGGCCTATGATGAAAGGAACACCAGCTCACTGTAAGACGGAGGGGGAATGTGTGTTTTTGGGATGTGTGAGTACAGGAAACTTGGTCAAAGTTGAAGAAAGATGAATGCAGCTTTATCAGAAAAACTGGAGGCAAATTTGCACCATCTCCCGAAATCTGCGATTTTTTTTGGACCTCCAAAATACAATGATCAAAGTACAAGGCCCCAAGTCGACTTGTCATTTGCTACAGCAGAACAAAGTGAAGGTTCTGGAGTGGCCATCTCAGTCTCCTGACCTCAATATCATTGAGCCACTCTGGGGAGAACTCAAGTGCGTAGTTCATGCAAGACAGCCCAGGAATTTACAGGAACTGGAGGCTTTTTGCCAAGAAGAATGAGCACCTTTACCATCTGAGATAATAAAGAGCCTCATCCACAACTACCACAAAAGACTTCAAGCTGTCATTGATGTTAGAGGGAGCAAGACACAGTATTAAGAACTGGGGTATGTAAACTTTTGATCAGGGACATTTGGATGTTTTTGGTTGTCATTAG
Organism: Phyllomedusa bahiana; assembly: GCA_025379985.1. Classification (NCBI taxonomy): domain Eukaryota; kingdom Metazoa; phylum Chordata; class Amphibia; order Anura; family Hylidae; genus Phyllomedusa; species Phyllomedusa bahiana. Next base: position 106,155 of record JAODAL010007778.1, on the reverse strand, counting down.
GATTTAAAAAGAGAAAACACAGTAGTTTGACAATAAGTGGTTTCACCCAATCACTAACTATGAGTGGAAAAAAAGTTTTGTGTTATCATTCATATTCTCTGAAGAAAGGCCAAGACAGCAAAAATTCTGCCGGGGTACGTAAACTTTTGAGCAACTGTAGAAAGCTGCTATGCAATTATGAACATAGTATAAATCAGAGTATGATAGTACACACTATACATGGCAAATACAAAAATTCAGACTACGTACATAAATATCCAAATAATAAACATAGCTAAAAACTAAATTCCTATAGTGAATATAAAAATTAATAAGTAGAACAAGTGGCGAGTAAGCCCCTGATATACAGACAACAAAACTAGTCGAAAAAAATAGGAGTCAATAATCATAATAGAGGAAGGTCAAAAAAACAAGAATCTGCTGGTGAATAAAGGCTGATAACAATAAACACTAGTATAAATCCAAAATAGATCTAATAAATGAGGCTGGGGTGAATGTGAGAGGGAACATCATACATATCACCAGCTATAATACCAGCTTATTCAGGTTATGGTTGGCAACCAATCAAATGTACGGTATTTGATTTTCCACATCAGGATAGTAAATGATAAGAGCAATATAAATAAATACATGAGTTCAAGTGAGATAATTCCTTTGACATCTTAACCTAGAGATGTCTAAAACCAAAATTTTGTTCAAAGTTGTACTAGTTTTGAAAAAAAATTCAATATGGTCAAGTATAACAGACCAGTGCTTCCCAACCCCATTTCCAGTAACTTTGGGCTGATCAGGAGATCCCAAGAACACAGCAACAAAACCTGTCACTTTCGGAATAGAGAAGGCAAACTGATTACAGTCTGCTCTGCAAACCAGTAAAACATATCTCAGCCAAATTATAGCACTGGACATTTATGATAAAATACTTAACGCGCTGTGGCAGACTGACCGTGTGCAGTTACAGGTCTCTGCCACTAGGTGGAATTCAGCAGGGTACCTGCTACAAACATGCCACCGAATGTCTGGGTTCGGTGAGGGAAGGAGACTTGCTGGTGTCAGTAACAATAAGTTGCTGACACAGGTAGCTAGAATGGCTGCCTTGCAGCCAGGTATGGGTCTCCTTTCCCGGGACGGTCATAGCGTTGGGTGGGAGGCCGTCCCCACGTTCCAGGCCAGGCTTTGGGCCAGTCCCTGTAGGGCTATAAGAGGCCTCCTGCTAAAGGTGATATGGGGTGTGTGGTCTGCCACCTGCAGTTGGAGCAGCAAGGGATCAAGTAAGGAAGGCTCTTCTTACCCCCCAGGCTGGAGGAAGCCTGAACCAGCGGTGACTGGTGGTACAGCGTTTCGTTGTGGGGCTGGACGCTAGGTCCAGACCACGATAGTTAGGGAAGCTATTGGTATAGCTAGTGGCCAGACGGCCTAGGGTTTTGTTTACTCTGTATGATGTTTGTGCTGTGTTATCAACCTGTGACAAAATAAAACAGGCTGAGTTAACACCCGGCAGTAACAGCGCCGGCGGGTGGCTCCGCCCGCTGGCGCTGTTTTACCCATCAGACACCGCGGCAAAGATGGCCGCGGCGTCTGAATTAACGCCGATCGGTGCCGCGCTATGCTGCGCCGATCCGATCACCGGGCATAGTGGTGGGGAGCCCTGTGAAGGCTCCCGTCACTTACCCTGGCCGGTTTGCCCCACTTCCGTCCGCAGACAGGAAGTGGGGAAACCGCCATCTTTGTACACCCTAATGCATTGCCTATGCAATGCATTAGGTTGTATTAACAATCGCGCCACCTAGTGGTCAAGTACCATTGGTGGCCTCAATGTTACAGTAAAAAAAGAAAAAAAGTTTTAAAGTACAAAAAAAAAAAAAAAAAAATAAAAAGTTCAAATCACCTCCCTTTCCCCATTTTACAAATAAAATCATTAAAATAATAAAAAAGTTACAGATATTTGGTATCTCCGTGTCCGAAAAAGTCCGATCTATAAAAATATAACATAATTTATCCCGTACGTTGAACACCATAGAAGAAAAAAAAATCCAAACACCAAAATTGCAGTTTTTGGTCATTTTACGTCACTCAAAAAATGGAATAAAAATGATCAAAAAAGTCGCATGCATTCCAAACTGCTAGCGATAAAAAGTACACTTCAGCCCGCGAAAAATGCCCCCTCACTGACGTCTGTAGGTGTTAGTACAAAAAAGTTATTGGTCGCACAAAATGGCGCCGTGGCGCAAATTTCAAAAATAGAAAATGTTTGCAATTTTTTTACGGTACCAAAACATAATGTTTGGTATTGCCGGATGCGTAACAACCTGTAGAATACAGATAACACATTATATTTACCGAAGATTGAATGCCGTAAAAGCAAAACCCCCGCAAACATGGCGAAAATACATTTTTTTTCACAATTTGTCCCACTTGGAATTTTTTTGCGGTGTCCAAGTATATTCTATAGTATAGTTAATAACACCATTAGAAAGTACATCTTGTCCCGCAAAATAAAAGCCCTCATGTGTCTATGTAGGTGGAAAAATAAAAAAGTTATGGCTTTCAGAAGGCGAGGAGGGAAAAACGAACGTGTCACCAAAAAAAAACGCCTGGTCCTTAAGGGGTTAAAGAAGACGACTTTGTCAGTGCCATCCGTTTACGAAGGATGGCGATCTCAAAGCGAGAAAACCCCCGGGACGGGTCAAGATGGCGTCCTAGAGCTGAGCAGCAGCCTACAGCGGCAATGCATCAAACTCCTCCGACATAGGAATGGCTTTAGTGTTTTCCCAAGACTGCAAACATTTCTCAGGTGTTCCATCAAAAACACATACAATTTTAAACAGCAGAAAAATTAACTAAAGGACAAAGTAAAATTTTCTTATAGCATTCCCATCGGAATATACACTACTCAAAAAAACAAAGGGAACACTTAACACAATGTGACTCCAAGTCAATCACACTTCTGTGAAATAAACCTGTTCAGTTATGAATCAGCAATGATTGTGAAGCAATTTGTCCTGCTGTTGTGCAAATGGAGCAGGCAACAGGTAGAAAGGATAGGTAATTAGCAAGACAACCCCTATAAAGGAGTGGTTCTGCAGGTGGTGACCAAAGACCATTTGTCTATTCTCATCCTTTTTTTGCTTTTGTTTTGGTCACTTTTACATTTTGTCACTGCTCTCACCCCTAGAGGCAGCATGAGGCGGTGTCTACAACCCACAGAAGTTGCTCAGGTAGTGCAGCTCATCCAGGATGACTCAATGCAGGCTGTGGCAAGAAAGTTAGTTGTGTCTGTCAGCACAGTGTCCAGAGCATGGAGCAGATACCAGGACACAGGCCAGTACATCAGGAGATGTGGATACCTCCACCTTTGTGTAATGAGGAACAGGAGGAGCATTGCCAGAGCCCTGAAAAATGAGCTCTGGCAGGCCACTTATATCCATGTGTCTTCTTAAAATTGTCAGAAACAGACTCCATGAAGGTGGTATGAAAGCCCGACGTTCACAAGTCACTGTTGTACTTACAGCCCAACACCATACAGGGTGATTGGCATTTGCCAAAGAACTCCAAGAATGGCAGATTCGACACTGTGATCTTTACCGATGAGAGCAGGGTCACACTGAACACATGACAGAGTCTGGAGACGCTGTGGAGAACGTTCTGCTCCTGCAACATCCTCCTGCATGATCAGTTTGGCAGTGGGTCAGTTATGGTGTGGGGAGGCATTTCTTTGGAGGGCCCTCCATGTGCTAGCCAGAGGTATCCTGACTGCCATTAGGTACCGGGATGAGAGCCTTAGACCCATTGTGAGACCATATGCAGGTGCAGTAGGCCCATGGGTTAGTTCTGATGCATGACAATTCTAGGTGTGTCAGCAGCTCCTGCATTATGAGGGCACTGATGCTATGGACTGGCCTGCCTGTTCTCAGGGCCACACATTACTGTGCCTCATTTCCTTGACTTGAGGCATTTCTACTGAAGTTGGATCAGCCTGAAATGTTATTCTCCTCTTTTGAGTATCACTCCAAATTCAGACCTTCATGGGATATTAATTTTGATTCTCATTGATCATTTTTATGTTTTTTTTTATTGTTCTCAACACATTCCACTATGTAATGAATAAAAAATTTAAACTGGAATATTTCATTCAATGAGATCTAGGATGTGGAATTTTAGTGTTCCCTTTATTTTCTTAAGTAATGTAATAAACATCTCTCAAATTACAGAATTTGATTTGTGAATTGTTGAACACGGACAACAATTGTCCCTGCCAAATAGCAGGAGGACAATTCTGGCCAGTACTGTTTGTCCATTTTGATAGCTCTCTAACTGAATATAGCACTGTATAGACAATCATATCACTTTTATGACCAATGCAGTTCTGTTACATCTGCATCTTTTAAAGGTTTTCTATATCCAGTGTCCAGTGCTTGTATTTGTTTACAGTTTCATCAATGAACAATGGTAGAACCTAAAGACCGTTAACATGTAATCAGCATCAAATGAGGCTGGGTTCACACTGCATTATTTGCCATCTGTTGTGTTATCAGGAAAACCAGGTACCCCGACGGCTTCTGCAAAATAGCCTTGGCTAGCCCATAGACATCAATATAGCCTATTTGGACTAGGTTTGCTCTGTTTGCCATCAGTTCACGCTTTCGGTACGGGACACATAAGAAGTGTACACTGCCAGCAAACAGAACAAGAAAGTATAAATAGGAGTCGGACTACATTTGTTTTATTAATATCCATGGACTGGATACACCTATGTTGCAGTATCTGTTGGGGTAACTTTCCCCCCACACTTGACATCGCAACAATTGAAATGTACAGAGGTAACATTAAACCCCACCCAAATTGGTAAACGATTGGACTGATTTCCTGTTTAATTTTTAAAAGAACGAACGTCAGGGGAGCACAATACATGTTATAAAGACGATCTTTCCGACATGTACTTTACAAACAACACAAGGGGTTTATTCAAAAAAAACGTTTCCAGTAAAGACGTTCTGAAAGGGGCTCAGTTGAAAATCATTTTCAAAATAACTCCTCTGTTGCCACATAGTAACTGATCCGCTTCCCATTTCATTTCATATTAAGGTGGTGTTGAAAAAATTTAAGGGGAATTCCGTCCGGATTTGCTAATGGGCCAACAAAGGAAACGTCTTGAACGAGACCAGTATTTTCTATTAAATCATAGAATTAGTGTGATAGCGGGAATTTGCCCATAAGGGACTCCAATCCCGGAAATACCGGCAAAAAAAAGCCGTGTGACCGAGGTCTAATTGGACAATGTCAGACGGTGCAGGGACACACCACAAATTGGTAACACCCAGATGACTGATTCAGTAATTAATTTTTAAAAGGAATAACAAAGGAACAGCACAACACAGAGTTATAAGGACGTTTCTTCAAAATTTTTATTTTACAGAAACAAAAAGGATTTTAAAAAACACGTCAGGAAAGCCAATTTTCTTAGAGTTAGGGGCCCTCATGTATGAAAAAACGGTCTTTTCTAAACTTTCTCTTTTCCCCATAGCAACCACACAGCCCCTTTTAAAATTTCAAAAAGTCTTTAAAAAAATTAAAGGGGAGACTCGACGGGTTGCTACTGGCAACAAAGAAAGTCTTAGACCTAGACAGTTTCCATACATTAGGTCATTAGTGTATAGCATGATTCTGTCATAAAGGAACCCAAATAGCACACTTTGTTTTTTCAGGGTATACAGTTCTTGCTGCAAGAGATGTTTGAGGAAACTACTCAGACAAGGGGAACTTCCTTATCCTCTTAAAGTGAGATTACAAATAATAACGTGTGTCATTACCGAGATACATTCATGCCTGCATGAGAAAAATTGGTTTAATTTTGATAAACTGATAATAACATTGTTTTTCTTGTGCTAGATCACTGATTCTCATTACCTAAATACTAAAATCAATGCTAATGCTCAGATTCATAATTATGATCCAATATTTTAGCCATAATGAATACTAAGCGGCTGCTAAATTAAGATCACTCCTGAAACACCGGCAAGCGGGACTCCCTGATGTTCTCTACACAAACTCATTTCATGTATCACCAGGGCTCCAATGCACTTGTAACCACATGTCAAATGTCTGTGTGGCAGAACCAGAAGTGCTACAGAAAACCAATATTTTTCCATTGTGTCTGCCAATATCTTGTCTGAACGCTGAAATGAATATCCTGTACAGTCTATTACTATCTTTTTCCATCAATTAGTTACTGTAAAGTGACGTAAATGTTTCTTTAACTGCAGCTGGCTTCCTGTGCTTGCTCTTCATTTCACTGCTTCAGTTGCTTCCCATGTTCTCTGCGCTTCATCAGGCCTGAGCTTACAATCTGCTGAACGCTGAGACAATTAATACACAGCTCACAGGTAGTTTAAAACTTCCACATAACTACCAGTGAAAGGCCATCATTCTCCCCAACCCTCCCAATATCAGCATAGGCCACAGTGAGTACTTTATATAGTGTATATAAGGCCACAACTCATGCGAGCTCCCAGTGCCACATGTGCACCCAGCCAACCTAATTAAAATTGATCCCATCTTGCAACCTCACAGCCGTTTTAAAAATATAATATTACATACAATCTAATTCACCAATCTAATAGATCCAATAATTTCTTCTTATGATAATGAGAAACATCTAATATGTGTTAATAATTCAATATCAACATACACGATAGCACAAATTACCCACCCATTACCTTAATAATTCTATTATTTAAATTTTCAACTTCACGCTTTGTTATGATACAATTTATTTTTTCCATGATACAAAAGGCTTTGTTTTCATAAATTTTTTACATTTATTCACATAACAATCAGTTAAAATGATATAAATAAAAAAATTTCTGTTTTTAAATTTTTTTATCATTTTTTTTTCATACCAAAAAAAAATTACTAACATAAGTTTTGGAACTGTACCACCTTTCCGTTACAGATATTTTTACATACTAAAAGCGGTCGGTGGCTTTTTTGGAAAATTTATTTTACAAATTGTGCTCCCCATAAGTGTCGAAAAAGATCTCTGGGGGCATTGTTTCATAGCTCTTGTTCTTATTTTATAATTGCTAATTTTCTCTGTAAATGAGCTGATACATTAGCCTGGGTTACTGAGGCATAAAGAACCAGCACTTACTGCAGAGCTGATCTGGGTCTGTTAGGCTATGTTGACTCTGCTTATTTTGGGACGGATTTCACTCCATAATTCGCGCCATACTGCGCGAAATACGGCTGAAATCCGTCCCAGTCGTTACGGTAATCCACAGTTCTCATAGAGAACTATGGATTCTGTCTCCCCTCCCGGCTCGCCATATTTCGTGAGCAGGGAGAAAGTGACATGTCAATTATTCCCGGCGGGATATGTGCCGCGGATAATGAATGTCTAGGGGGCCGGCGAGCTGCCAGCTCCCCCGCTGCACGGCACATGGCGTAATTGCGGGCGAAATCCGTCCCCGCAATTACACCGTGGATAAGCCGTGTGAACATAGCTTTAGTTACCAGGCTCCGGTGAAAGCGTGATCGCCAGGGACTAGAAGCCTGGAGACTCGCTGACTGACATGTGCACCATGATCAGGAAGGCAATCATCTATCTGTGCCCTTTCTCTGGAGAACACGAATGTCGCCGACAGCCGGCTCTCCTCTCCTGCAACTTCTCAATCTTCCTGAACCTCCCTGCAGAGTGACAATGGAGACTGCACAAGAACATCAAATAAAAGGGAGCTATTTAGTTATTTCTAGTCACGGAGTCACTCATAGTTCACAGAGTCCCTGCTTCGTGGTTTCCCCACTTTTTACAGTTGCTGCATCTGCACAGAATTCAATGCTGCATCCTATAAACAGCAGCCTAGCGGGGAATAACTTTATGCCAATCACTTGAAATCTTGGCTCAGAGCCTAAGTATAGTTTTGTTTTGTGAAGAACACAGTCACGTACTCATTGTACAGCAGTAACTAGAGATGTGCTTTCAGTTCTTCTTCCTCTCATGTTATCTACACAAGGGGCGACATGTATGAAACGCGGCGCAGACATGCTAGTTTTGAATCGCTTTAGGGAAGGGTAGAAGGCCCCAGTATGTATGAAAGTGTTTCACAGCACTTTATACATGTTTCTCATTCTACGGCAAAATTTGTCTCAGAAATGCCACTGTCAGGGCTAAGCTGTGCTCAGACTGCAGACAGGCTGCAGCAGCTGATGCACGATCCCATCCTGATACACTTGCTGCTGACAGCTCTGTGAGTGACAGGGGCCCAGCCACTGCTGACAGGGGGCGTGTTGCACCAGCCAATGGGAGGACCCGGAGGCCGCTCCAATCAGCTGCAGGGGCGGTATCCAGGAATCACATTTAAACTCCCTGAAAGCTGACTGTTGCGCCTGTGATATTCCTGGCTACCTTGTGGTTCTTGTTCTTTGTGTTGTTGTTTTGCTAACCAGTATTCCTGACCTCGGCATGTTCTCCTGACTCCGGCTTGTCCCCTGATTTTGTGCTTTGCTTCCATTTGGCTTTTGACCTCGGCTTGTTTACGTTTTTCCTCTGGTTCGATTTGTGGCTTTGGCTTTCCCGTTTTTGATTTTGACCTGGACTGTTTGACTATTTTTCCTTCTGACGGCCCAGCATTTTAAGCAGCGCAGGGACTGTCGCCAAGTTGCCGTCTGCCCCTAGGGCAGCACGTCAAGTAGGCAGGGAACAGTGGGCTGGGTTCCAGTTAGGGCTCACGCACCCCCCTTTGACGTGACATTTAACAAAGGCCGAAACCGTTACTGCTCTACCCTCACTATGGACCCCATGACAGCTCTGGTAAGCAGATGCAGGGCTAACCCAGCTAGTCCAGGTTCTGGCGCTGAGGGTAGAACAACAGGAGGCACCCCCAAGTAAGAGGGTCCCTGCATTTACCTTCCCCTCCTGTGGAACCCCTATCCAGTTGCCTGACAGGTTTTGCAGGTAACGGGAGGGCCTTTGTGGCTTTTAGAGAGGGTTGTGCCTTTTATTTCAGGCTCCGCCCCCACTTCCCTTTAGGGAATGAGGAACAAAGGGTGGGAATTGTTTTGTCCTTACTGCGGGGTTTCCCCCCCAGGAGTGGGCATTTTCGTTACCGCATGACTCACCTAAAACTGTCTTCTGTGGACGGGTTTTCTTTGCCGTTTAGGGGTACTCTTTAATGACCCAGATGGGAAGCTGTGGCATGACCACCTTGAGGCAGGGTGAGAAGATTGTGGAGGAGTTTTGCTCCGAATTTTCGTCGCTGGTGCTTTCCCCGTCTGGGTGGAACGAGCAGTCTCAGATGCCAGTTTAGATTGGGGGTTACTGACCATGTGAAGGATTTATTGGTGGCTTACCTACCCCTGGTACTTTAGATGAGGCCATGGCACTGGCCGTTCGTTGGACAGAGTTTTAGGGAGAGATGGCAAAGAAAGGTTTCCCCCCCGGTGGTCCACACCATGGTCACCCCTAAACCCGTTGTTTCCGACGTAAACCCAGAGGAGCCCAAGTAGGGGCATTTTCTGTCACTGCGGCTAGTGACCGTAGGACTACTCGTCGCATCCAGGGGTTGTGCTTCTACTGTGGAAAGATGGACACAGAATTCGGGAATGCTCCAACGGAAAGACCAGGTCGGTAAAGACCTCCAGCGCCTAGGTGGTCAGCAGGAGGATCCCCTAGGCGAGCAGGTATTTCCTATTGTATCTTTTAAGTTGCTGCTAAAAAAGTTAAGATTTCATATTGTCGCTGTCCGGTTCGGGGAGGTGCCGTTTGTGGATTCTGGATCAGCTTCTAATTTTGTTTATGCTCTTTCGCCAACGTCTGGGCCAAACCTTGTAGACTGCTATCTGACTCGCTGCGGGATTGTGGCATTGACTCCACTCCACTAGCTCGGGGCGCAATCCAATATTGTTTCCCCCTGAGCTGGAGATGGTGGTCGGATCCTTTACATATTGAAAAGTGTATTCTATTCGTATGGAGGGGCTGCCCCTGATGTGGTGTTGGGGCTGCCCTGGCTTCAGAAAATAATCCAGTGTTTGACTGGAATTCAGGGAAATTAGTCAGGTGGGACAAACGGTGTGTTGACAGATGTCTCCTTACCAATGCTGGGCAATACTGATGTGCAGGCTAATGTTCTATCTGGAAGCGGCTGTGCCAGTGTTGAGGCCTATGCGGCATCTTGTGAAGTTTGATGCTCCCGGGCTAAGGTTCCCAGAACCGTCCTTCTGGTGAAAATATGCCCTCCCCCTGTACCTGAACTCCGTATGTGGTTCAGGAGTGGTTAACCGGTGGCTTAAACAGCTGAAATTACCCTCTTCTCTCTGTATACATAACGTGTCCCGTCTGCACTTCGTAAGAGGTATATTCAGCCGGTGACTCCACCCTCTAGGCCTCCTTCTCCAGTTCGCATAGAGGGGGAGTTAGAACCCAGACCAGGGAAGGGTCCAGTGGCCACTCCTAAAAGGGGGGGTACTGTCAGGGTAAGCTGTGCTCAGGGCGCAGACAAAGGGTGCAACAGCTGATTGCGCTCCCTCCCTAATACACTTGCTGCTGACAGCTCTCTTTTGAGTGACAGGGGCCCAGCCCACTCCTGACAGGGGCGAGTTGCACCAGCCAAAGGGGGACCCGGAGGCCGCTCCAATCAGCTGCCCTGGGCGGTATCCAGGAATCCCATTTAAAACTCCTGAAAGCTGACTGCTGCCCTGTGATATTTCTGGCTACCTGTGTTCTTGTTCTTTTGTGTTTTGTTTTGTTTAACCCGTATACCTGACCACGCTTGTCTCCTGATTTTTGTGCTTTGCTTCCGTTTGGGGTTTTGACCTCGGTTGTTTACGTTTTATTCCTCTGGGTTTGATTTGTGGGTTTGGCGTTCCTTTTTGATATTGACCTGGACTGTTTGACTATTCTTTCCTTCTGACGGCCCAGCACTTTTAGCAGCCAGGGGCTGTCGCCCAGTTGCCCTGCCTAGGGGAGCACGTCAAGTAGGCAAGGACAGTGGGCTGGGTTCCAGTTAGGGCTCACTGCACCTCCCTTGACGTGACAGCCACTTTGAAACTGGTACAAATTTTTATGACAATTAGGGCGCATCCCCACGGCACAGGACAAATACCGGCCGGTATTTGTCCTGTTTTGCGCCCGTCCCCCGGCGCGGTGGGGCGGCTTTTCTCGCGATGAGCGGAGACACCCTTTTCCCCTCCCATTGAGAAGCACTTTGAAAAAACGGGGTGTTGTGTTTAATGTTTCCCGCCGGACCGCCGGATAAACACCTTTTTATAGGAACAAAGTCATTTTGTAAAACGGTCCTTTTCAGGCTCTGAAAAATTTTTTGCCGGGCCACAACACTAGGGTCCTAGGTTCAAATCCCTGCAGGAACCAAATCTGTGTTTTTTTCCTCTTTATCAATGTAAAGACCTCATTGAGGTTTCTTTTTTATTTATTTGCACTGTTTGACTAATTACTAAGGAGTACAGAGGACAGGAGTAGAATGACAGCACCTGGGATTTGAGCACTCAGAAGCTTCCTGGGAGGAGAGGTGATGTCTGAGCATGTGCAACCAGGACTGAGGAGCTCTCAGCTCTGGTCTTATGCCCTGGAGACGAGCTGTAAACAATGGATTGCTAAGGATAGGTTCACACGGCTTAAATACAGGGCGTAATTACGCCCCGCAATTACGCCGTGTGGCCGGGGGCGGGGTGGGAGCGGGGGGCGGCACATGTAATTCACATGTCACTTATCTCCCCGCCCGGCGGATTCTCCGAGCAGGGAGATGAGATGTAATCCATAGTTCTCTATGAGAACTGTGGATTACCGTAATGACTGGGGCGTATTCCAGCATAAATTTACGCACTCCGGTGCGAATTACGGACTGAAATATGTCCAATTTTAAGCCGTGGGAACATAGCCTAAAGGAGCAGCTAAAACAAAAATGGTGCAGAATTTTAAATAATGAATGGTGAAAATGTTTATTATTTAATTTGCAAGCTTCCCACGACAATTTTACTTCGTGGCAAAACCCCTTTAAGACATATGTGGATTTCTGCTGTGGATTTTCATTTTGCATAGCAGATGTCACAAGGGATTCAATGTGACTAATTTATATCTGTTTTCATGCAGAGTAGTTGATATTTCACTGTAGTTTAGACTGTGAAAATGAATGGGGACAGGGATGTGAATGATGACAATCTCTGTACAGCACTGTGAAATATAATTGCGTTATATAAATATATAAGTAAATAAATATATCTAATAAGGCATGGATTCCAAGCAGACTGCACGTGGACACTGATGCACACTGATTAGGCACCAAAAAGGCACTACTTATCAGCCATGTATGTTTGTTATTATTCATCTTCAATATGGAGAATATAATTTTGGATGTGGTCTCCTGCCAGCTAAACTCTTCGTATACTAAAATCAGCTTACAGTCTTTGGAAAGTGAATGTCCCTTCAATACTCTATCCAGACAAGTTGTTTTCCCTAGGAAAATACATTAACAATTGGATTTACACCTGCTCTTAAATGCCCCTGATAGAAATCAATGAAAATACAAGCCAGCTCTCATTTTCTGTACACATCCACATATACGTATGAAGATTTCACTTAAATGTCCTACCTATTCACAGGCTATTACCAGATAAATATTGATGTCCAATTTCTTTGTAGACCTACTTACAACATCTGCTTTCCATCTCCAGTGCAATTACTGCAATGAGAAATAGCTGCACAATCGCTGCTGTCTGGCTACAATGGTCTCTAAGGGCGCTTCCTCACGGCACAGGACAAATATCGGCCGGTTTGCCGGACGGTATTTGTCCTGTTTTGCGGCCATCCCCACGGCCGCGAGCGGGCGGCTTTTCTACGCAATGAGAGGAGAAAAGCCCTCCCCCTTCACATTGGCCTGCACAGATTCCGTCCGGAAACCGGACAGAAGATTGTGCTAGCACAATGCTTTGCGGCAGGACCGCGGGCGGAAAAACCGCCGGTCGGAAAACCTGTGCAGTGGGGACTGCTGCACAGGTTTTCCATAGAGCACCATTGTGCTCATTTTTGGCTGGTTTTTCAGGCAGTCTGAAAAGCCGGAAACCGGCTGAAAAACCGGCCGAAAACCCGTGCCGTGGGGACATGCCCTTAGTGTCCACAAATCAATAAGACAAGCAAATATAAAAAACTGCAATGTGTCTTATTAGGCAAAACCCATCTCTTTCTTCATGTATCAGACAACTGCACCACCAAACCTCACTAAACAACTGCAAAAACTCCATCCTGAGGGACAAGACGGACTATCAGGTCACTGAAGTATCAGGTTACAGATGCTCATAGAAGGCTATGTAAAGTGGAGGGGTGGAAGTGGTTGGAGGAAGACATGCAGGAGATCCCGTGATCAAAGATCTTGTAAATGGGTTTTTCCATGAGTCGGAAATGAAGTGGAAAATCTGCATTTCTGCAAGAACATCGGCACTAAATATTGCAGATTCTGCTGCGACCTTGTCATTGCAGATTTGGCAAGACCCATATTCATGAAATCAAATGAAGGCCTGCCCCCACAGCAAGGCCTTTCCTGGCATTTGTAGAAGTAGTCTGTGCTTGCGGTATTTGCTTCAATTGTCGACCATATAGATCTTCATAAAATATTCTTTATTAAACATCTTTTAAAACCAATTGTGGTCATCCGACATATTCAAATTAAGTGCACTATACAAGTAGTGTAAATATCACCTGAGAGCAGGAAGCTTAAGTCCTTCAATCTTTCATTTCTTTATGGAACATGTAGTCCTCTTGCAATAAATGAGCCATCTCCAACCAGTTCAGGTGCATGTTTAATATATACTTTCCTGGCATATGTCAGTAAGATAGAGTAGAGCAGGCTCACTAGCTAAGCCTGCTATATATAGGCAGATGCTGGCTCTTAGTTGTCTACAATGGCCAGGATTAGACATCATTCTGACCACTTAAAGAGGTTGTCCCATTTTGCTGTTTTACAGATTCTGCTCTGCATAGCCATCTTCAGGCAGGCTCCCACGTAAAGTTCAGATTATGGGTGGTTCTACAGCAGTGATGGTATATGAGCTCTGCTCTTCCTAGCTGACCCAGTTAGAGGGACATTGGTGATAGAGGGGTTTCAACTGCAGGGCAGAAGTCTACAGGGCTCTAAAGGGCTAAAAGTTTGTCAATAAGAAACACAAACCAGCTCCGGTGCTGCAGATAATACACAGAAGGGAGTGACATCTCATCCCAACCACAGCTGCAAGACGATTTTTAAACTGCTAAAAAATCAGGAAACAAACTGATTGAAAACTTGTCATGATCACATGGTGGATCAGATCGCTGGGTCATCGCGAGAGATAATTCAAACCACTGGAAGCGGAGTCTAAGGAGCTCCCCGGTATTCAACAGACACACCACAAGGCATGTTAGACTTGGATGCGGCGAACTCCCAGGTTGCTATCCCGCATGTGGCGACGGAGTATACAGAGGGAAGGCAGAGGTGTTGTCAGGTCACAGGCAATAAAGTCAGGGCAGGCACCAGGCAAAGACGTAACCAGGTCACAGACAGGGAGGTCAAGGCAAGTGGCTTGCAGAGAATACTCAGTAAACGTAAGTCAAGGGTCAAAACCAGGAGACAATAAACAGATTACAAGGCAAACGCTAGCTGTGGAACACCAACAAACTGGTAAGGAAGCCAGGGGGTATTATCCTAATAAAGGAGGTGGTTTAAGGTGATAATTGGGTGTCAAGGGTGAACTGGCCCTTTAAATCTTAAAGAGCCAGTGCACGCGTACTCATCTGGGAGCTGAGACAGTGAGAAGAGCAGGAGTGGGGAGAGGTGAGTGTCGGTCAAGATAGGGGCAACAGACCTGGGGGACCACAGCATGCTTTGTGACAAAACTGATGTCAAAGTAAACATTGTTTTAACTGATAACTATGAAGGATCAGTTAAAAAAAAAACTGATTATTATACTTCAGTTGATCTCTGTAAAGTAGCTCTCTAAATGTTGCTAAACAGCCACTCAGGCAAGAAGTCTGCTCCCACAGACAAGTACAGAACACAGAATTAAAAAAAAAAAAAGTACAATTAGAAAATAAAAACAGCAAACAAAAGAATTTGTATATCAACTGGCTTTAATTATTACAAATATTAGTAAATCATTTCCGTTAAAGAGTACCTATCACATTTAGAGAAACCTCATGAAGTAACAGGAGACTAAAATACAAACACTTTCTCAAATATGCTTCATTAGGAAAATCAAAGCATTTCACCTGTAATTCTGTTTTTTTAAAAAAAAAGCTCTGGCCCTTTAAGACAGCTCTAAGTCGGGCCAAGCATTTGTGGAGAGAACAGAGTAATCAATATGTCATTGCCTGCTATTTGTAATGAGACTATATAGACATAAGTAGCAGCTGAAGTACAGTGAGATTAGTCTATTCTGCCATACTAAAGTTCTCTCACAGCTATAAAAGGACAATATTTCATATGTAATTTTAATTACATAGAACTGTGAAAATAAAAAAAATTGCCAAAAACTCTATTAAAAATAAGTTTTCCAATAATATTAGTTTTAACCAAAATACTCCTATCTGATGGCAGAGTCCCTTTAAGGCTGGTTTCACACACAGTGTTTTGTTTCTTTTTAATGCTGCCACATGATCATTTAAAATCTACAGAGAAAAATAAAATAAACTACATAGTGCTTTATTTTTTATTTTAGTTGGCAATCTTGTCGGTTTACACAATGCAACAGGCTCCAGGTATGGCATTTCTTTAATGCTTCCAACAGGCTTTTCTTTAGGACTTAGGCTATGTTCACACGGCTTATTTCGGGGCGTATTTACGGACGTATTTACGTCCGTAAATACGCCCCGAAATACGTTTCAAATACGTGTCACTAAGAGTGGCACACAGTTCGAGTCGTAAATACAATCCCCATTCTTTACTTTGGGGATTTAAATTGCAAAATACGCCTCAATAAGTGACAGGGGACTTAATTTTACGATCGTATCTATGGACGTATTTACGCCCGTAAATACGTCGTGAAAATGTGCCTCGTGTGAATGACGAGGCGTATTTTACATTGGAATCAATGCTAATCTAATTGTTCATTATTTGAAACGTATTTCGGGACGTATTTGCGGACGTAAATACGTCCGTAAATACGCCCCGAAATAAGCCGTGTGAACATAGCCTTAGGGTATGTTCAGACTGCATATTTGTGGGGTGTACTTTGGGCCGTAACTACCATGCTATACATCCGAAGTACGACCTGCAAATACGGTAAAATCATAGCACTCATTGAGGGCAGACATTTTTCCTGGCGCACAGTAGATGCCAGGAGAAAGAGGTGACAGGGAGGGAAAAAAGGAGGGTGATTGGGGAGCAATTTAGGAGTACGCACTGTCCAGCACGTGCTTCTAAACCAGCAGGCGTATTGCGCGCGCACAGTATGCACCGCTAAACGCCTGCGAATGTACCCTTAAAGACATGAGAAGGCATGTTTTAAATACAAGATTAAAAATTTAGCAATTTACAAAATACATTAGAGATTTCAAAATAAAACAAAAAAGCCACCAAAAACACTTGTACCAAATAACATTTTTTAGAGGCGTTTGAGATAATAATAAAAAAGTCACGTGTGACATAGGCCTCCTTATAGTTACCACACGGTCATGTTGTAGGAATGTGATCAAGCATTTTTAGGCTCTTTCTAGTATTTCAGCCCTACATATAAATAACTTTCTTGGCACGGTGTTACAAAAAGCTGAAGTGTGACCACAGTTCATGTCATCCTCTGACAGAACTCTCCTATGTACTAACGTGAACTATTTAAGCAGGTACAGTGTGAGCTGCTGAGGTCGTAATATTTGCGCAGTGTGTAGAAATTAGAGTGCACATCTCAGACCTCACCAATTCCCCTGAGCCAGCTCCAGGAATGCTGGAATCTCTGGGCAAACGCCTTCTGCAGGCTTCTTTCTTGCTGGATACAAGTCCTACAAATTCCAGCCATGGAGGGAAAACGTACACGTGCATTCCTCAGATTCTTAAGTGCACAGGTTAGGATGAAGTCGGCTTCTTTTTTTGCTTGTATTGCAAAACACTCGGCTTATTGTTTTTATTTTTTGATGGAAACTCCACCTATTACATTCCTGGGTGTAATGCTATGTACAGAAAAAGAAGAACCGTAAAGAAACATTCAACCTCTGCCAACACACACTTTTTCATGCTTCACGCACTTTTACACAATTATGGGGGGAATTGAAAATTTTTCTGCAAGCCTTGTGCACATACAAAATTGCTAATGGGTGGAGCCTGTTATAGCGAAAATCTATGCTCGCTACTTCAGCGTGAGATGCAAGCCACCCACGGATTCAAGAAATTCCTTAGGAGGAGTGGCCCTCTTAAGAAATTAGTCACATCTATCCCCATTGTGGTCATTTTTTAGACAGGTAGTGAAAACTGGCCCAATGTCCTTAAAGGGAATCTGTCGCCAATTTTTTTTTTGTACTTATTAAATCAAGCCCATGAATCATATTCTTTTCCTCTCCGTCGTTTTTATTTCCTGATTGTAGATTTCTCAATTCGGCCGTCTATATATGATTATGGGGAAGACATTCTTGCTTGTACTGCTTTAACAGCAGTCAGAGAGATACTTTACAGCAGCTTCATGCACATAGGATTCTTAAGACAGATTCTGTCCATAGACTTGTATAGGAGAGTTTTCAGCTTTCTGTCAGGAAACCAAGGGCATGTAAGTCAGGCTGTAGCTCTCAGAGGCTTCACTTTTTTTGATGACATATATTTAGAAAAGTGATTAAATACCCATTTTGGAGGATCCCACATCAACATTACATTGTGGCAAAACCCCTTTAAAGGTGTGTTCCAGGACTAATTAATGCTTGTTGGTCTGTCAGGGTATAAGTAAAACTAGAAGAAAAGACTCAGGGTGCTTTCACACGGTGCGTTTTTGGTGCGTTTTTCAATGCATTTTTTTGTGCAGTAAGGTACAGCACTTAATGCTGTACATTGCAGCACAAAAATCGCGGTAAGTACCACGATTTGTGCCGCGATTGGTGTGCAGTAATGTACAGCATTAATTGTGTACCTTCCTGCACAAAAAATGCATTGAAAAACGCATCAAAAACGCACCGTGTGAAAGCACCCTCATACTAACCTCCCGGATACTCCCTTTCACTCCTGGCTGCCGATCCGTTGAACCAAGAAGTAGTCCGTGAACGTTCATCATTCATGTGACTGGTGCAGCCAATCACAGGCCACAACGTCACTGGCACGTGACCTCAGGGCTGTTCCTAGGCTAAATTGCCCTCACATATGTGTCTCTCACCACGCTTGATGCTGCACAGATTTTCATGTGAGTGTCTGTTTTTTACCGTTTTGGAAATAAATTTTCCAGTTTTATATTTGAATATTCTTTACATGCTGGATCTACATTTTTCTGTTCATCATTACGGTACCTTCATTGCTTGGATGGACTTCCATGCATCTACATGCGGGTGGAGCTGGTGAAACTTTTTTTGACTGCATCCAGTCTGGATTCAAACTGGCTGATACCAGCAAGAAATAACTTTTCAATAAGGGCCCAGGTACTGATGAATCAGCAGAGACGAACAGTACTAGCACTGCCCCTTACTGTATTTACTGATCACTACTGTATTGGCAATAAACACACAGTAACAACTATAAAAACTCAAAATTAAAAAAAATATACTTTCTGTGGCCCTTGCTGTGGGGTGAGGGGCAGCAGCAGGCAGGCAGCTACTGTGAGAGATCTCCGGCTGGCCATGCTGCAGAGTGCACACATTTATCTTTATAGGGGTGTGCAGTCTGCCAGGACAGCCAGAGACCACTGACACTATCTGCCAGAGTGAGCGAGTGGTCTCAGACTGCACACACATATGGAGATGAAGCAAGCACAGCAGGGGCCAGGACACCATCACACTTCAATTCCTTTATAATGCACTGTGATGGCACATTACACTATTCTCACCTCTGCTCTACAATATAGCAGCCAGGTGGCCCGAGCATGTAGGGGGCGGCAGTAGGAACAGACAGTCACTGACCAAGAGAGCTGGGAGGGGTGGACTGTGGGGGACAGAAGGGGGGTGCAATGGAGCAAGGAGCATTAAGGCACCGAGAACAATTCTGTTTTCTGATTGTCGAAGTAGTTGCATGGTTACTGTGAAGCTGCTTGGCTGTGCAGAGAGAAAATCTCCCGGCCCCTTACTCTGAGTGAGATGCGCCAGCGGCGCCCCCCTGGTAGCGCCCCGGGGCTCGTCTCGCTCCCCCCTAGGAACGGCCCTGCGAAAAGGCAGAACCCCTGGAAATATGAGATTCTCAAATGTAAAACATACAACATTTTAAAGTCACACAGTGTATACAGATGCACCGGTTTTTCCACTCTGAAGAAACGCAGCAAAAATGCAGACAGAATTTGATCCAATGTACTGCTATGGGCAGCAATTTTATTTTATTTTTTTTTCAGTCTGTTTTTATTCAGCACCTGGATAGATTAATTCAATGGTAACAGATCAGCAAACAGACAAATCTTCATGCAGGTGCTTACAAAGTAGCTTTATGTCCATGAGTAACGTGCGTGTAAGGTCCGTCTACACAAACTCTTTGGGCTTGTTTAGAGAGATACTCCTTGAGCAGGTTATAAACATATCTTCATACAACGTGCCCGACAGGAGAAACCATTAGCAAACCAAGCTGAATAATTCACAGGCACGGGGATCGCTGATCCTTAGGCCTTAGCATCTATGTATTTCAATACAGCCCTGACTGCTGGAGTATTGTGCATGCTCAGTGAACTGCTTCTAATAAACCACACGTGCATCCAAGCACCAAGAGCAAACAGGGCCATGTCATTTAGGAATATTCCAACACATTTGTTTTAACTGCCTGGAAGTGGATTTTATTTTTATAGCATACTCTTTTTCTGATAGAATACAATAACGGTATTCCTTCAATGATCAAAAAGATTTAAAAAAAATAATGGGCACCACGTCGCCAAAACATCTCTGAGTGCAAACGTGCAAAGGATGACCTTAATAAACAAAAAAAATAGGAAAACCAAATAAGCACCATCAAATAACAAATCAATTTTATGTAGAAAACACATACATGCATACATACGTACATACATGCCCCCTCACCACCACCCAAAAAAAAAACCTAAAAAACACACAAACCCAAAAAATTACACCATGATGTCCTGGGCTTAATCTTCAATGAATAATAAAGACCTATACAAATGAAGACAAGAAGTGACATCCAATAGATCTCAGCAAAGCGATTGACACATATCCAAGTGAAAACCAAATAATGTAATGTAATTTCAATCATGTATAGTTCATACCAATCCACAGAACTCTATCTAAATCTTGGTTAAATAAATCAATAGAAGTTGGTGACTCCCCATTCTCCATTCTGTATGTAAGAACTCCCCATACATATGTCTATTCACAGCTTCTTTAAATGGTAGCATAAGAAAACTTGTCCTCCAAGTCTACTGCACTTTTAGGTTTTTGAAGTTGAAATATACAAAACAAATCCAAATATTAAACACTATAAGGCTATGTTCACACGGCATAATTGTGGGATGTATTTCACCCTGCAATTACGCCGTGTGTATGGGTGTAGGGGGGGGGTGCGACAGCCCGTCGGCCCCATAGACATTCATTATTCTCGGCGCGTATACGCCATGAATAATTGACGTCACTTCTCTCCACGCTCGCCATATTGTGCGAGCGAGGAGAGGAGACGTAATCCATAGTTCTCTATGAGAACTGTGGATTACCGTAATGACTGGGACGTATTTCAGCCCGTAATTCGCGAAGTATGGCGGCAATTACGGGCTGAAATACGTCCCAAAATAAGCCGTGTGAACATAGCCTTAAAGGGGTTTTGCCACAATGTAATGTTGACGTGGGATCCTCCAAAATGGGTATTTAATCACTTTTCTAAATATATTTAATTAAAAAAGTGAAGCCTGTGACAGCTTCAGGCTTAATCAGAAGCCCTTAATTTCCTGAAAGTTTACATTAGACACGACCAGAGGAGCTGACAGGTGCTGATCTGGCCGCGCTTGCGTGTTTGCACTTCTTATTTGATGACAGGGAACATGAATGGGATAGCTAGGGACTGTGTAGAAAGATCCTGATTCTTTTGAATAGAAAATACAATGGTTGTAATCTCATTATTTTAGTACACATTCCACACGGACACTGCTTCATGGCTCTCTCTCAGCCCCCTCTCCCTCTCTGTGAGGCTGCCTGTTTGTTTATCTTCTCTTCTGAGAAGACAAACTCACTTCATGGCAAAACCTCTGTAATGGGTGTAACACAGAGGTAGTGGATCCGCTGGACCACCGCAAGCAATGGTGGGAGCCCACGCCAGGGAGCGGAATCTAAGTAGGTCCCGGTTTTCACCAGAGCCCGCCGCAAAGCGGGATGGACTTGCTGTGGCGGAAGTCCACCAGATTGCTTCCACTGGCGGGACTTGCTCGCGATGGTGGCCAAGGGTAGGTGTGGTACAGATTCGACAAGCAGGCTCGTTGTCGGGGACAGGCAGCAAGGTCAGGTCAGGCGGCAGAGGTTCGTGGTCGAGGGACGTAGGCAAGAAGGTAGGGTACACGGTAATCAGCACAAGACTTCTCAGAACACTTTCTCAATAGGCAATGGGCACTAAAGATCCGGTGGGGTAACCAGGAAGAGGCAGGCTTAAATAGGGGCAGCGACCGGCAATAACCAATTACCGGTGCGCTGGCCCTTTAAATATAACACTGCCGGCGCGTGCGCGCCCTAGAGAGCGGGACCGCGCACGCCAAAGTACAGAGACTACAGCAGGAGCGTGGCCGGGTAAGTGAACTCCGGAACTAGCAGGGGGACAAGTGCGCCCGTGACCCGACATGCGGGACGCGGCACCGCTCGGCAGCGGAGCACGGATGCGCCTGCGACCCGGGACGAGGGTAGCAGGGGCATCCGTGACAATGGGGAGCAAAATAAATAAATAAATAAATAAAATATGGTTGAAAATTGTATTTCGTTATCTATTTTTAGGACTTGACAAAGGTCCACAGACTTTGAATCCAAACATCACATGTATTTTACATTTTATACTATAAAAACCCGAGGGCAATAGCTTTAAAGAGCAGAGTTCCCCATTATGCAGAGATCCTACTGTTGTACTCATACAATATTAGGGTATGTTCGCACGGCATATTGGATCCAATTTTTGATCCTTTTTTTAGATGCGTGTTTTGGAGCCTAAAGGGACCCAGACACACATCTAACAATGTACAGTGTGATGTACAATAGTTTCAATGTAAAACACAGATCAGCATTCAGATGAGTGATCACCAATGCATGTTTACATGCGTCCTTGTGATGCGTTTTTAAGATCCGTTCAAAGAATTGACATGTCAATTCTTCATCTGAAAGAAGCAGCAGACGCCCTATTTAAAAGTATAGGGAGCGTTGCTGCTGCAGCCAAAACGCAGCCAAACACGCACCTGTGTGTTGGATGGGTTTTGGATGCGATTTACGCAGCGATTTTGGATGCATTTTTCAGATCCAACACGCTGTGAACATACCCTTAGTGTTGTAACTCGGATTCAGGTACAGCTGGTGTGACCTCACCTGACATCTTGCTGCAATCATGGAAAAAATTATGCGACCAATCGCCAGCCCTTTTCCAGACAGGAAATGGAGCACATCATGCATGGGGTATTTTCTTTGCTTTGTCAGGAAAAAGACTGGCACATTTTCCTCACGATCACTGACAACATCCAGCGGTGCAGAACTAATACAGAGGGCTATGGATCTCCCTTCCCAAACTTTTCAGTAGGCGGAGCCAACTAATTAGGATTCTGAACAGTGTAAAAGATTTTCTTTAGGCTGAGTTAGTGAGATTTAAAAAAAAAAAGAAAATAGTACAATGCAATCTAATGAAGGGCACAGGCATGTTTGCTCTATTGTTTAAAGAACTCATTTTCCCACCATTGTCACCTAAACAACTTAAACCATGAAACTGTACATATTTGTATCGACTAAGTAGAAACACAGATGCCCTGGAGAAAAACTCAAATAGCACTTTTTTTATGCACGGTGAGGTATTGATAAATAGTTGGCCTTGAATATTTCAAGCAGACAAAAAAAGAAGTGCATTGTTATGGAAACAAGTATTAACTTTGATAAATGCCTGTGTTAAGTTTTAGCAGAAAAGGTTTTGTCATTTTCAACTTGTGATTGAGAAAAGTAAACCATCAGGTGAAGATTGGAACTGCAGCTAAATCAAGTATCTGTTGGTCATCAAGTACTTGGTTTGGAAAGACCATCTGGTTAAGAAGTTGATGAGGACATGCCAACATCATTAGATCAATGTCCTTCCTATTAGGCATCAAAAACTGGGTGACTGATTTTAAAACGTGGAAGAAAAAATGTTATGGCCTGGAAAACGGATTTCAATGTTGACCCAAGAAAACAGTGAAGCTCTCTATGATGCGCTATTGGATAAAATGCATATCAGAGACTTTGAATGTCTCATACAAACGTATTTTCCATATCATTCATATTGAATTGGAAGTAAGAATGCTATCTTCAAAATGGATATCTAATGCTCAAAAGCGAATGAGAGTGACAACGTTTCAGTGATCCGCAATCAATTTAACAATAGAAAATTTCTAATTACTTAAATCCAGGAAGGGTGCAGCATGGGATAATAGTACACATCTCTACTAACCAAACTTCAGGCTAAAATTGCAGAAACGCAACAAGAAAAATTTCCAAGAGCATCTTATTTATGCAGGACAAGATTCCCACTCACAAGTCTCATACTGCTCTGCAAAAACGCAGCAAAATCAGATTTTACCAGTCAATCATCTGTCATATTCTACTAATTTGTCCCAATCGGATAATTATCTGATTAGTCTCTTAAACTCCCAAAAAAAAAAAAAAAAAATCAATAAAAAGACGAAATTTTATGAGACAGAAAACAGAGAATGATGCTGTGGATCTGTGGTTTGCAGAACAGGATAACAATTGTATGACAATTTTTTTTTCTAAAGAATTAGGATAACTTTTTAACTATGCATTAAATCGCCCCCTGATGAAGCAGAGGCGAAACGCGCGTTGGGGTGCAGGGACAAGCCATCACAGCATATACTATTATGGGTAATGGAACCTTTTCATATACATTAGATCTATGATTCTATGCTGTGCTGGAGATTTTTTCTTGGGTACTATATACTATAATGGGATATTCATCCATATATAGGTCAGTAATAAGGTTTATTGAATCAGTTTATGTACTTGTCCTCCTGCTATTGGCTTTATTAGCTGTCTGTCCTATATGTTGATTGTCTTGTAATTTTGTAATTGTCTATACTTTTATACAGATTAAAATAAAATGATTTATATTTTATAATTATGGGTATTAAGTCCTTTTTTTTGTTTTTTGTTTTGATTAAATGTATAGAGTAGAAAGGTGTTTTTGTTTTTTTTTACCTAAGCTATTCTAACTACCGTGTTTCCCCGAAAATAAGACAGTGTCTTATATTAATTTTTGCTCCTAAAGATAAGCTAAGACTTATGGTTTGTTTTTTTTTTCTGTGAAGCATAATTCACATTTATTGATGAACAAAACATCAACATGTATTAATATACTGTAGTGATTTCATCACAAACATCAGCATAAGCAGCCAAACTCTGAATTGCATAAAACAAAATGCACTAGGTCTTATTTTCGGGGAAACAGGGTATATAGCAATAGCCCCAAGACGAATGTTTAGTGGTTACATGTTCACTACAGACATAACGGTTAACCTGATTCCATAAGTACTCAATCATCAACCAGCACTACAGTGTATTGTGGGCACTGCTGGAGATTAACACAGCTTGATCACTTTTCCTTTCATGGTTGCTCTTCTTACACCTCTGCCTCCAGTGATTTATGAAGGTAAAAGTCCTGCTGATCTGATTAAATCACCATAGCCAGGGGTACCGTGATCAAAGGACATTAGCATGTGGTTACAAGATGCTGCTCTGACATGCTTTCTACACAATGACAACTGAACATAGGAAACTGCAGCAATGAACCTCACACACAAATATTCTATTTCTATCAGCTGAAACTGTTTACTGTGTAATACAATTATAACTAAAATCTCATTCTGTAATAGAATTATACAAAGTAAATGGCATTGCTTTCACTATATTCACGAGTAGGAAGAAATTACTCAACTTGTTTAGGAATGCCAGGCAGTTGTTTAGGTGCTAAAAGGTAAGAATGCAAGACAAGCAACGATGGCGCAGCCGAGGAACGTGTGCTTTCTCCACAATGTGAGCGACACACTTATTGCTTGCACTCCATGTGGTACTTTATGCGGTTTCCTACACAGTGGTAAAGAAAACCCACTGTGAGCGTCAGTGTGGACGCAGTGCCATGTTAGGGGATGTTCACACGGCGTGCTGGATCTGGCTTTGGATCCGAAAAACGCATTCAAAAGTGCTGCGTAAATCGCATCCAAAACGCATCCAACATGCAGGTGCGGGTTTGGATGCATTTCTGCTGCAACAGAAAAGCATCCTATAGTTCAAAATAGGGCTCCTGCTGCGTCTTTCGGATCAAGAATTGACATGAATATTCTTTGAACAGATCCAAAAGACGCATCGGTGATCACTCGTCTGAACGGTGACGTGTTGTAACGGATGTGGTAGTGGATCCTCTGAACCACCACAAGCGATGGCGTAAGCCACGCCAGGGAGCGGAGTCTAAGTAGGTCCGGTTTTCACCAGAGCCCGCCGCAAAGCGGGATGGACTTGCTGCGGCGGATTGTTATCAGGTCGCTACCCCTGACGTGACTTGCTTGCGGTGGCAGCTGAGGTGTTGCGCGGTACAGAATCGTGAAGCAGGCTCGTAGTCGGGGACAGGCAGAAGGCCAGGACAGGCGGCTATGGTTCGTGGTCAAGGGACGGAGGCAGAAGGTACGGTACACGGTAATCAGAACAAGACACTCTGGAACGCTTCCTCTCTAGGCACAGGGCACTATCGATTCGGCAATGTGCCCAGGAAGGGGCAGAGCTTAAATAGGGTCAGCGCCCGGTGAGACCAATCACCGGCGCACTGTCCCTTTAAATTTCCCTGAAGTGGCGCGCGCGCGCACTAGGGGGTGCACACGCACCCGGCCGGCAGCAGGAGTGCGCGCCGGGACGGAAACAGGAGCGTGGAAAGGTCAGTGGGATACAGGCGCTGCGGGTGTGCCTGCGACCCGACACGGGGGTCGCAGGGACACCCGTAACATGTGTGTTTTATATTGAAAGCAATGTAAAATCACACTGCACATTGATAGATCCGTTTTTGGGTACGAAACACTGATCCAAACACGCATCTAAAAACTTATCTAACACGCCGTGTGAACATACCCGTAATGTTATGCTGTATGCCACTTTTTAACTTTTTTTGCGTCAATAAATGTGAAGTTTTAAGGATTTACTTGGATCTGCTTGTCCTGTTGGCTGCTGGAGCTTCACCAATGGTGTTTTTTTTTTGTACGTCCCGATACATTAGCTCTCCATTTTTCTCCGTGTCGACCAAGTCACAGCTAATCTGTTGTGGCGAGCTGAATTTCTTCTTTTATTTCCTACAGTGTTCCCTCAAGTTACAATGGTCTCAGAATACAATATTTTCACGATAAATTGGTCTTTTCTGGGACAATGTATCTAGAAACCACACTCCGCATACAATGTCACAAACAATGGCGATGCGTGGCACATGGGATTTATGGAAGAGCCAGCATTTTATCATGAACACTTTACTTGTAAACCATCTGTATTAGTGCAGTGCATGCAGTGATTGAGGGTCTAGTAGCTCCTCTCTACAGTGCAATGCGTTTGTAAAACTTCTGTACTGCTCTTTACATTTGCCAGGACGAGCGGCTCTTTTGGACATCAAGTGAGGGCCCCATTTTCTGTTTTTCTAGTACAAGGAAGGTCTTGTTCCCAAAATAGTAAGTGATTTTCAGCAGCTCTTTGTGGCTGTTACATGTAAGGACTTGCTTTATCTGTATTCGTTATCTCCTTCATTTTCTTTATTTTGTATTATGTTGGGTGAAATTTTGGGACATTAGAACCCACGACCAGTTTTCCAAAGAGTTATAGTTTCAACATACAATGGTCGTCCCAGAACAAATTCACATAGTTGAAGGAGTAATCTGGGAGTCTAAAGATTTCATAGAAAACTATAACAGCATTTATATTGAAAAGCAAAGATATTCCACTACCTTCATGTTTCTTTTTTATCTTTTGTCTACATATTCATCTAGCATAAGATCAACTTTTCGCAGTTAAACTTCCTTTTTGTCGAAGTGTCAGTTGTTCTCCAGCATCTTTCCTACAACTCCCAGACTACATTGCAATCTATGACATCCCTTCACAGTAAATCACTGCTAGGATCTATGTGCTGACATTAGTGTGTAATCCCCCCAGTTCTGTACTTGCTGTCATGATAATGATGATAACTAGCACTCATGCGTCACTATATAAACTGTACAGAGCTGCAGTCATTACTTTCATGACAGCAGAACACAACCCCCCAGATCTGAGCTGCTGTTCTATGCTTCCATTACTGTTAGTAAGTTCTGCCAAGAAGACTCAAAGATAAACAGTTCCCCATCCCCTGTAATTACTTTAATGTAATTACTTACATTCACTTTCAAACTACAGGCTGGCAGGAGTGAATGCAGTCAGATCCTTCTCGGCTCAGGTCACATCCACTACATGGGGAGGGTGATGTAATGTTGAATGAGGCCATGTGAACAATAAGCGTTAGTTACATGGTTTGCAGGGGGTTAGGAGGGAGGACAGCAGGACAAATAATTTTTAATTTTTAAGTATGAATTCCAAAGTTTAATACAAAACAGTTGTGAGCCATGTAACAAATAAAAAGATAGCCCTGGAGAATCCCTTTAAGGGACCACTGTAGACATACTTAACATTAGCATTCTGTCACTCCAGATATGTTATACAACTTTCTATTCTATCCCCCGAGAGCACGGGTGTCAAACACAAGGCCCATGGGCCGAATCCGGCCCTCCACCTTCTTTTATGTGGCCCGGTACATTTTTCTGAGCCAAGCTGAAATGACTGCTGCTGTGCTCAGGTTACTAAGCAGTAGCCGCACTTAGTGGCTGCTGCTATCACCCGCCCACATTCGCTCCTCCTCATTTGCGTAGCGGCGTCTTCGCCGGAGCAAGAAGGCGCGCAACGTACCTCCCAAGAGCCTCATCGCCTCCCTGCTTGGTTGCTCAAGCTTCCTCAGTCCCGGTACTGGACCTAGAACACAAGCCCGATCAGGCCAGAAGTCTGTTCCCCTGCTGTATGATATTAAGTATAGTTATACATTTATAGATTTTTAATAATTATTGTTGTGGTCATGTGTGTTTCGAGTGTTTAGTGGCACTGTGCCACTAGTACTGTAGTGGTCTGCACTGCTGACTCCTCAATAATTGGACACTTATTAAATATGCTAGTTCTCGCAGGTATCAGCCAGTTTGCATCCAGGACACAAGTGTTATCCCCTGGATGCAGTCTGTCTGCTGCCTGAAAGATAAAACATTTTTTTTTAAATATTCTATGAATGCTAAGTCCCAATAATAGAAAAATATGACCACTTCTGGTCACTGCTTTAAACCACATGGGAGACTTTTCTGTTACTGGGAGGCCATTGACATATCATTAATGACTATGTCCAAGGTAACTTCTGAGATACTGTAAAAAACCGCACCTCAACATATATACCGTAATGGTGGAAAATATTGGAGATAAATAGCGCAAATAAAGTCTTATTTGGATACATTTGCGCTATTATTCTTTATTGCTGCACCATGATATATGTTGGGGTATGGTTTTCACAGTATCTCAGTGGTTACCAGGGACGTAGTTATTAATGATAGGTCAATGGCCTCAAAGTAACTGAAATGTCTCCCATGTGGTAAAACACTGACCAGAAATGCTCATATTTTTGCATGCCCAACGGTCTCCCCCTTTTGGAATTTTACAACTAAAAAAGTAAGTTACACATGACTGGTATCACCATATCCGTGAAAGGGCTAATTATAACAGTAATACTGTACAAATGTTTAATTGTTAAGGAGACGTTCCATTTATACAATGTTAAAATGATGTTGGCCCTTTAAGGTAAGTTCTGCCAAGAAGACTCAAAGATAAACAGTTCCCCATCCCCTGTAATTACTCTAATGTAATTACTTACATTCACTTTCAAACTACAGGCTGGCAGGAGTGAATGCAGTCAGATCCTTCTCTGCTCAGGTCACATCCACTACATGGGGAGGGTGATGTAATGTTGAATGAGGCCATGTGAACAATGAACGTTACATGGTTTGCAGGGGGTTAGGAGGGAGGACAGCAGGACAAATAATTTTTAATTTTTAAGTATGAATTACACAGTGCGGCTGATGTGGCCCCCGGTGAAAATGAGTCTGAAACCCCTGCCCTAGAGTCTACTGGTAAACCTGGGATAATATCTGAAACATTGCAATATAGCTCATAAGATGCCACTTCTGTTCTTCAGGAAGGAAAAAACTAACTAACTACAGAGCAGATGTTCCCTTTGATGACAGTAGTCCTTTAATTCACCTACAACTGCAATTTCCTATATAGCTTCAAGGGTTATTTTTTTCAACTTGGATGGGATAATAAACTAGTCATGTTTTTAAGTATTTCTGAAACTAAATTTACTTTATCATAGTATGGCTCAGTGTGAATGGCAATGATGCATATCTAGCATAAAAAAAATTCTGGAGCTGATCATGTCCACGTTTGCAAACTACATACATTCTGAATAAAAAGACTCCAAGGTCAAGTCATCATATGTTAATGCAGCCTGATATTGTAAAAAAAAATTGACATGGTCAGCACTTTTAGGATTCTGTTATTTTCAAGAGCAAAAACACTATAAAAAGTAAATCAATAAAAACAACATGACAAACGTATCTATTTTTTAAATTATCTAAAAAGTAAATATTATGGGGTCTATGTGACAAGAAAAAATCACATTCTTACTTGAATTGTTCTTCTAATAGTTAAAAACAAAAACTAAATGAAACTAATAAAACTAATTTCAGATTATACTTGCTTTTCTTGTTGGAAGCAAAGCCCAATAACAAGACTCCACTTTCTAGCATAATACGGTACTTAAATGACAAAACTGAGAACCAGGGCTGTGGAGTCGGTAAGTCAAAGCTCCAACTCCCACTCCCACTCCCTCATACATGGCGCATGTTTAAGTGATAAGTTTACTATAGGCTTTTTATCACCTTGTGATACCATAATCAAGCTAAACAATCTTTTGAACTTTTGACTTTCAGGCTCCATATCTTTCCAATATCTGATCTAGACCTCTTCTACACGTTCCCAATGTTGATGCACAGTGATCGACTTTTATGGATAGTTATGTGTAACTTACTTTTTTATTTGTAAAATTCCAAAAGGGGGAGACCATTGGGCATGCAAAAATATGAGCATTTCTGGTCAGTGTTTTACCACATGGGAGACATTTCTGTTACTGGGAGGCCTATTGACCTATCTTAAGACTACGTCCTGGTAACCACTGAGATACTGTGAAAACCATACCCCAACATATATCATGGTGCAGCAATAAAGAATAATAGCACAAATGTATCCAAATAAGACTGTATTTGCGCTATTTATCTCCAATATTTTCCACCATTACAGTATATATGTTGAGGTGCGAAATACACAGCTTTTTCTTCAACTCTGCCCACAAGTGTTCGATTGGGTTGAGGTTTAGGCACTGTGGAGGCCAGTGCAGCAACTCTACTTCATTGTCACTGAATCATTTCTTCGTCCATATGTTTTGGGCCGTTGTACTGGAACACTATATCATCCTTTTCATAACCATAGTACTCGAGTATATGAAGTAACTCATCCTGGTCAAGTATCCAACGTCTTTGGCTGTGAAACAACCCTTCTTTGAAAGCAAGTGAAACATTTCGCTTTAATCTGGTCAATCTGTTTGCTATGGGAGCACAATCTTTTCCCCTGTGGCAACGCTTTGCCTGCTCCATGTCATCCAAATACTTTTCAACTCCTCACCTGATGAGGCTGAAGATATGGGAGCAGTAGCCCTGGCGATATCCAATGCTTCTTGCTCATGGCACTGCATTGAACTAACTGGACCAATTTATTATATATTTTGGGAGTTGGTCCATTTGGGCACCAACTCCACAACTCCGACTCTACAGCCCTGACTACAGGTTCTGTTTTAGGCCTCACTCACATCACGTTTTGTGACTCCACCGCCGGTATTGGTCAGCATAATGTAAAAAATATGTAAAACACGGCGAGACCATAGCAAACAGTAGAGCAGACCACACACACACATATTTTTAAAACTTTTACCAAAAGTTTTTATTTTACTTTCTTATTAGTCCCACTAAGGTATGTATTTGACCTAGTTTAAAGGGGTTGTATCGCTACAAAGATCATGTCTCAGATTATGGGGACAGTAAAAACGAGCACTTTTATAATTGGGTTGCATTACCTCAGTCACTTGGTTTAGCAGATATGAGATTTTCTATGCATCTATGTTCTATTTCTGCTGCTGGTGGTCGGGACACGCCCCCTGGGTGAATCCCGCCCCCTAGACACGCCCCCTGCACTGTGATTGGCTGACTGACATTTCATTCAGCCTGTTGGGATACGCCTCCAGACAGGAAACGCCCCGGGCACGCCCCCTGCGCTGTGATTAGCTGCCTGCACACTCTGTGTTTACTCCCCTCTGAGCTGTTAAAATCGATAGTGAAACCAAGGGCTGCTATCTCTATACTCATCTCCCAGCTCTCGGGTGAATGATCTGGGCACTTACTGCCTGGTTAAGTCACAGATCCCCTCATATAACAGAGTGATATACAGGCTCCTACCTGTTAACAGGGGGAGAGAAGGGTAGGAGGGCAGTGTGCATTGCTCCATATAACACAGTAAGACAGACTGCTGTCTGGTAACAGAGGGGGAGGGGGCAGTGTACACTCCTCACATGTTTTTCATCAGTTCAGGCTGACTGTATAACTGCTTATAGCACAGCAAGGAGCTTGTGGAGTCAGCCTGAAGCTCTGCAGACACATGAGCAGCATGCAGGAGGCTGTAGAGCTGTCCTCTGCAGACATCCTTCTGCTTCCCTGCCTCACACACAATGATGATGTCACAGGTCTTCAGTGCAGGGAGACACACCTGCTGAGAGGAGAGACTCGCCCCTGGATTTCTAATTCAATCTCAGAGAATTAGCTGAAGAGCATGAACAGTTCAAACGATACAACCCCTTTAATGCATTGCAATAGTATGCCTCTGTTCTAACAAAGGGGGGCCACTTCAGTCTAACACTTTATATGCCGCAGTCACTTTTGATCAATGCATCTATGTGGTTAAATGGCTAATGAAGCAAGTAAGCTGTAACTCTATATTCCCCTCCCTGACGTGCCATACATGTACGGGTTAAATTGCTTTCATTCATTGTAGAGATTTTTGGAAAAGACCATTCACATTTCATAAGATATTTAGGGAGACAAAGTCACTGACAAGTCTAATTTAAAAGGGAAATCCTATCGTAATGATCTCCTGACCTGTCATACATGTAATAAGATCATATTGATTAAATCTGTCTTGTCAGACGACTATAGGCTTCGAGAAGAAAAGTACTCTAACGTGCATTCAATCCCCTTTGGTACTGCTCAAAGATAACTTACTGGAAATCTGACGCAGCCATTAGATAGTCATCAACAAAACAGTTCTAAAAGGGAATGAAGTGCTTTTTACCAAGCACATTCATGTGATTTCTCACATGCACGGCCCTCCGATTCTGCTGCTGCAGCACCTTCAGCAAATTCCTTAGGACATTACTAATCCCCTCCAGTGTTTACTTCCCAAGTAACAGCAGTTCTCTTTCGGTTATTAGTTTGGCCTTTTACCACCTTCAGATGTTGTTCTAATGTCTTACCCCATAAGGGGACAACTAAAAAGGTATGCTTTATAAAATGTCAAGTAACAACAACATACTGTACATGTTCATACAGAATTCTCAGTGTCATTAAAAAAATTGTGCACGGATTTCTGGAGGTTTCACAAGAATCCTCCATGTGACACTATCGTACTCATAAATGTGAGCTCTATAACCTGCAAGGGGCACATGGGATTGAAGGCTGGCACCTAAGCTTGGGTGTGGAGTTTAAAAGGAACCTGTCACATAGGTAATGCCACACAGGAGTGCTAGTAGGGCAGTACGGGCCGTCCTCCTGTCAGGGGCCATAATCAAAAAGGGGCCCACTGATATGTTAAAAAATAGGATAT
Organism: Phyllomedusa bahiana; assembly: GCA_025379985.1. Taxonomy (NCBI): domain Eukaryota; kingdom Metazoa; phylum Chordata; class Amphibia; order Anura; family Hylidae; genus Phyllomedusa; species Phyllomedusa bahiana. The sequence continues at coordinate 72,776 of JAODAL010007778.1, read as the reverse complement.
AGTAATGAGTGGGGGCACCATTTGATTTGGTTGTATGGGGCCCTAAAACGGTTAATAGATGACTGATGCCCCCTTTGCTGAGGACAGCACACGCTAGTGACAGACATGCTGTGTCCCTTATTCTGTAAGATGCAGCCGCTTCAGAGCATTTAATACTCAAATATGGCAGTTTTCGGCCTCTTCTACAAGTCCATTTAATTCATGACAAAGCAAAATACCTTTCTGAGGCCTGCTCATAGCTTGCTACAAGCCGGCCACATTTGCGCAGTTATCTCCAATCTTTTCTATAACAGTTCCTTATACAGCTGAGCGGTTGTGCTCAGGTATATTTGTAACATAGACAAGTGCAAGCTGATCCCTATTCCCTGAGGCCAGCTTGTAAAGAGCTGTGAGCTATCTGTGGACCAAGAGCACGCTGCCCCATTACACCCAGACTCAAGATTCTCACAGACCTGAATCAGCCTAAGGCACAGGACAAATAGTGGTCGGTTTGCCGGCCGGTATTTGTCCTGTTTTGCGGCTGTCCCCACGGCCGCGGGGGGAGGGTGTGGCGGCTTTTGTCTGCAATAAGCAGAGAAAAGCCCTCCCCCTTCACATTCACAAGCACAGATTCCGTCCGAAAACCGGACGGAAGATTGTGCATTTTGAATGTCTTCCGGGCGGAAAAACCACCGGACGGAAAACCCGAGCAGTGGGGACTGCTGCATGGGTTTTCCATAGAGCACCATTGTGCTCATTTTCGGCCGGTTTTTCAGGCGGTCTGCAAAAGTGGCCGAAAACCCGTGCAGCGGGGACATGCCCTAAAGGTGATACAGGGACTCCAACAGTGACCAGCTATAGAAAGAAGATCCCTCCTGCAAATCTCCCCTTCCTGCACCACCAGTAGTAGACTGGCCGACAACATCACCTGTATGTACCCTACTTGTTACAGACTATCTGATACATTTTTGAAATAAGGCTGGAGTGGCAGATAAATATTGTTCTAATTTCTGGGAAAAATAATTGAGGGATGTAGTTTCTAGAATAGGGTCAGCTCTTGGGGTTTTCCACCATACTTTGTTCTCGTGCGCTATTTGTAGACTCCATAAGAAACCTAATTAAAGGGGTTTTGCCACAATGTAATGTTGACGCGGGATCCTCCAAAATGGGTATTTAATCACTTTTCTAAATTTATGTGATTACAAAAAGTGAAGCATGTGAGAGCTACAGCATTGCTCAGTCCCTCTTAGTTTCCTGAAAGTTTACATTAGACACAACCAGGACACTGACAGGAGCTGATCTGGCTGCCCTTGGGTGTTTGGGTATCTGATGACAGGGAACATGAAGGAGCTTGCAAGGAGCTTGGGAGAAAGTGCAGTGTATGAGTCTGTCTGCTGTATAGCGAATCCACTGTTGTAATGTTATTATTTGAGTAAACTTTAGAGACGCTCCCTGCTTCCTCGCTCTCTGCTCACCCCCTCCTTCTCACCCCTGCAGCCGTCCATGACTCAGCATGCTTTGTTTATATTCTCCCCATAGCAGATAAGAGGTAAGGAACTCACTTCGTGACAAAACCCTTTTAAGTGTCTCAGTGTACGGCCACACGGGAGTTGTAAAATGCCAGTCGGATTCTGTTTAAGAATCCGGCCATTATTTTATCGTCTTTTTATTGGTTTTGGGGGGCGATTCTGTCCGCGGTGAGCGGATTAGTTCACCCCCCCTTAACCATTGCATTGCACCCCTTTCGCCCAAAAACTGGACAGAAGATTGTGTATGTTCCGAGTTTTTCAGAACGTCAGCAGTGTGAAAATCCGCCCAGTAGACAAGCTGTGCAATTTAGACTACTGGGCGGATCTTATATGAAAGTCTAAGGGGACAGATAACGGTTGGTTTTCAGACGGTTTCCAAATCTGAAAATCCAACATAAAACCCATGCCATGTGGACGTACCCTTAGGACACAAAACTTGTTGTTTCTTAAATAAAACTTTTAAGAAACATCCCTTGTGGGTTACATTGATACTCTCCCTTGCTAGCAGTTCTTTGTTACAACATCAGATAACACTAGTCCCTGGACTTTTGCCTTGTACTCAGACAGTAGTTTTGGACCACACATGGTATATTGCTTTACGCAAGAGGAATTTCAAAACAAATGATGTGGTGCTTTTTCTCCTATTACCCCTGGTGAAAATGAAATATCTTGAGCTTACTATATCTCTAGACAAATTCCTTATGGGCTGTAGTTCCAAAATTTGGGCCCACTTCTAGTGTCATGATGCGCAAAAACCATTTCTGCAAAATCTGCAGTCTAAAAGCCAAATACTGCTTCTTCTCTGCTCTGTGCCCCAACCGCAGTTAACAACCACAACAACTTCTATTGAATGGCGGGAGCTACAGTTGACATGTGGTAAATGTTAGATATAAACTATTTTGATTAAAGGGGTTCTCCAGGACTACCTTTTTATTTGTTATAGGGCTCATGACTTAATTATACTGAACTTTGTAATTGATACTCATTAAAAATTATTTTCCTGCTTTGCACAACCAGGCAAACCCCTTTACTTCCCTTCTTCCTACTGTACTTCCTGCATACCATGTGATGGAAATTGATCACATGGTTTTGCTTCTGCCTCAATGGACGTTTTGTCATCACTCAGTGGGTATACTTTAAAGCCAGGCTCAGCTCAGAAACACTCTCCTGTTGTGGGCGTGACCTGAGCAGAGAAGAGCTGGCTGCATACATATCATCAGTCACTATGTAAACAGAGGTGCTGACAGGAATGTAATCACTCAGAGCTGCAAAGGGAGGGTGTTCTACACATACAGTGATAACTATGTATCCATAGTAACTCACCATTGCTATAATTTAGCAGCCTTCATTATTGTGCACTGTATTTACCTCTATTGAGGAAATGGTCACAATACTTGCATTGTTTGGTTGTCTGAATGTGCATTAGGACCACTTGAGATTATTCAGCAGCAGTCAGAAAAAAAAGTCTGCCTACTGCTCTTTATATAGTATTGGTGTCAGGTTAATGTGTGAGGAGACAGGGTCCTAACATCATGGGGTGCAGCGTGGATGCAGGATCCCATACAGCAGGCACAAAGCTGGCACAACAGCTGAGTGCTGGTGGGGGGGGGGGGGGTGGCATCACACACCTTTCTTGGATGCTAGATAGACTATCCAGTGTACAGGAAAGCTTGGTGATGCCACATTCCCCACAGCAATCAGAGTTATAATGATGGGATAGCTGTGCACCTGATGTGGGGGATGTACAGCATATACATAGAAATATATAAATCAAATTATATGCATTTGTATGTGTATTACATAAATGAGATGAGGAAATAATGTCTTTTTCCCATGTTACAAACTGATTGGCGACTGTAGTATACACAGCCTGCTGCAGGAAACCAGGGAGTGAACTGGAGCAGAGATGCAAGGGCATGAGGTGTACATGTCTGAGAATAATAATGAACAGTGCTAGGAAGATTAGGGGGTGGGTGCAGGGAAGTCCTAGATTGTAACGGCAAGGAATTCAGGGACTTGTAGGAAATATCTGCAGGATAACTACTTACAATCCCACAACCAGGAAGTTTTACTGATCTTATGATGGATGAATAAGGAATAAGCAAAAGAGAAAAACAGAAACACATGAAGGTAGTGAAATAGCTTTACTTTTCAATATAAATGTGGTTTATAGTGTTCTATGAAATCATTAAACTTCCTGATAACCCATTTAACTATCTTACAAGCAGATGAACTTAAATTTTGAAAACAGCAGAATTTTAACACTTTTCACAAAATTTTTATATTATTCAACAATAATAGAACTGGCCAAAAAACAAACGCTAAAAAAAATCATTGACTGTAATTAATATTTACCATAGGTCTCAAAGCAGCAGAAAAAAAATCCTTGCTTAATCAAAATGTTTCTGAATTACGGCAGGACACAGTCCATGAAACAAAGGTTCTGTGCTCGGCGATGTCATTCCAAGAGGACTTCCTTCACCCCTCCCAGCTGGACTACTGGGAAAAGCACACTGTGTGAAACAGGAAACTAAAAGTACTGGTCACTGCCTGGTCCTGGGCACACACTCACCCAACATTCAGCTGCAAGAGGACGAACAAACAATAGAAACAGAGGAGAAAAGGACTGCAAATAATAACCTTATGCACTTTTTCAGAAAAAGTTATCGCTAAATACACCTACAGTTACACCCAAATCACACTGCAGTTCCGCATCATGCTATAAGCAGCAGCTTTGTGTTTCCCACACCCAAATGATGCAACATCCCTTTCCGAGTATTAAACTCATTGGTGATGAAATATTAAGCATATGTCAAGCAAACTAAGTTATTAAGTCATTGAATGGATTGGCACTGGAGCTACTAAATACTGCATTATTTCTGTAACAAGAGGCTAGGACGCAGGAGCGTTCACAAGGTTACTACCCTCCTTTTAAAGAGGACATGTGACATATCCTGACATGTCTGTTGTAGCAGGTACTCGTATTCCCTGAAATAACAATTCTGGAGCCTCTTCTCTTATAACTCTGTGCTGTTCCTCCGTTATTCCTTCTAGAAATGTACCACTTAAAGAGAACCTGTCGCATAGGTTATGTCCCCCTTGCTGAGGGCAGCACAAGCTGGTGTCGGATCTGCTGTTCCCAGCACAGTGCCCCTTATTCTGTAAGATGCTGCAGTTTTATTGCATTTACCCCTCAAAACTTAATATTGAGTAGGTGTTAGCCCCGCCCACCAAATACTAGCCCCGCCCACTGACAGTTATTCACATGTTTCTATCTATTCAAAGTAATAGGTTTATCAGTTGAGGTGGGTGGGGCTAGCCTCAGGTGGGCGGGGTTGGAAAAAAAACTGACTTTTGAATGACTCTTCGAATGACTCTTCTGGCTGAAAACTACAGATTGGAGCATTAAATACACAAAAACTCCAGAATAAGGGACACAGCGCTGGAAACAGCAGGTCTGACACTAGCTTGTTCTGCCCTCAGCAAGGGGGGCTTAATCTATGTGACAGGTTCCCTTGCATCTGTCAGCTGGGTGTCACCATTCTAGTTTTCAAAGGGGGGTGTCCCTGTACAGACTGACTCTGTCAGCACTGATTGGACAATGGCTGGCTGGGTAGGGACAAACTCCCAACTGGTTACACCCAAATGATTCAGTAATACATTCCTAGATGGAGAAATGGCACAGCACAAAGTAATAACAGAAGATGCTTCAGTATTATTTCACAGGGAATACACGGATTTAGTAAAACAGACAGATCAGGAACAGTAACAGTTCCTCTTAAAATCACAGATAGACAAACTCAAAAATTCAAAGGGACAGTGATATGTGAGCTGAACTGAGATATCATATCAAGTAATTTTATATTACAAAGGAATTATAAGGTTATAGGGTTTTTGCCATCTAATATATGAATGGCATATCATTTCCGACTCCCAAAATATATAATGAGTTGGTCCAGTTAGTTCAATGCAGTGCCAAGAGCAAGAGGAATTGGGTCCAGCCAGTGCTACTGCTCCCATATCTTCATCCTTATCACATGAGGAGTGTAATTGATGACATGGAGCAGGCAAAGCATTACGGCAGGGGAAAAGATTCCACTGCCATAGCAAACAGATTGACCAGATTTCAGCAACACTTTACTTGCTTTCAATCATTCATCAGACCTGACTGTGCATGAGGCAATTCCTTTTTACCCTGAGATTTTAAGAGATTTTGCCAATGTGGTCACCGCTTTGCCCTCAAGTTAATGTAGAGAGGCCGTTCTCTAGCCTGGAAATAATGAGTAAAAGATGTGAGGTCATCTATGCAGGATCTTAGGAAGGTGATACTATTTCTCAGAACAAATTAATAGACTCCACAAATGTTATTCAGTACCTTTTTGTTGAAAAGTGTTTTTTTCCCACTTATTGCAGTTTTTTGTATATTTCCATTCTCTAAAATGTTTTTGTGTTCTAAAATTGTATCCAATAAACATATTTTACACCGACAAGCAAAAGGGTAACAATTTTTTGAACTTGTGACTTTCAGGCTCCATGTCTCACCATCCACTTCAACTTTGAACGTGAGATTCCCATCATTTTATAGACAATCACCTTGGCTCTCATACATAACTTTGAACTGCAACTATTTAGCATATGCTAAGTTCTGCAGATTCTTGTCATGTAACTGCATTGTTACTGTTTTGCTCCTGGTGGTGGGACAATCTTTTTCTTCTTGTATACTACAAATTACAAACTTTTCTCACATACCCTAACAGCTCAGTGTTATATTAGGCTGATTCCCAAGCAAAAGGTCACTGGTTCGAGCAGCCATGAAGATTTCCCAAGAAAAGAGAAACGGCATCATCCAGCTCATTGATAGTGGTTTCTCGGCCAAGAAAATTGCCAAACTGCATCATGTGAGGCCCTGACAGCTGGAAGACTATGGAATGAAGTCCATCCATTCTAAAGCCAAGAGGTGGATGTCCATGCAAAATGTCAGAGTCAACAAGTCGGCTCATCACAAGGTCTATCAGTTCTGACACAACAAACACGGCAGTGGAGGCGGCTCATATGCTTCGTAAGAGTGAGATCACACACATCCAGGCAAGCACCGGGCAACATGCATTACACAGGTCTGGAATGATGGCCCGAAAAAAAGGTGAAGCCTCAACTTCAATCTCCGTCAAAAAAGAAGCTTTGGCTCGAGTTTGTAAAAAAAAGTAAAAAAAAATGGAAGATTGGAAACTGTTGGAGAGATGAAAGTCAAAAGATCGGGCTCTTATGGTGGCAAATGGGTTTGGAAGGATCAAGGGAAAAGGGGCGAACCGAGCGAGAAACTGAAGGAACTGTCAAGTTCGGTGGAGGAAACCTGATGATATGGGGATGTTTCACAGCCAAAGATGTTGGATACTTGACCAGGATTGATGTTGATCTCAATGCTGAGCTATATGTGAGTGTCCTACAAGATAAGTTACTCCATATACTTGAGTACTATGGCTATGAAAAGGACGACAGTGTTCTAGCAGGACAACGACCTGAAGCAGATGTCAAGATTAGAGAAGGAATGGTTCAATAACAATGAAGTAGAGTTGCTATATTGGCCTCCACAGTCCAAAGACCTTAACCCAATCCAACACTTGTGGGCAGAGTTGAAGAAAAGCTGTATTCATACCAAAGTCCAGTCTGCACCAACATTGGGAATGTGTAGAAGAGATTGGAGATCAGATTTTTGTCAAGACCTGCTTGAATCTGATCCAGAGCTAGAAAGGATTCAGGCAGCGCTGAAAGCCAGAGGTGGATTTACCAAATACCAACAAAATAATAAAAATTAACATTTTGATTTATAGGTGCCAAACAGTAACAATGCAGTTACATGACAAGAATCTGCAGAACTAAGCAGATGCAAAATAGCTGCAAGTCAAATTTATGTATAAGATCAGTAAGATGACTGTATATAAAATTACAGTAGCCTCATGTACAAAGCTGTAGTGGATGGTAAAATGTGGAGCCTGAAAGTCACAAGCTCAAAACACTGTTACCATTTTGTTTGTGTCTGTTCTACCTAAATAGCTTGATTATTGTATCATAAGTTGATAAAAAGCCTGATGGGACCATTTTACTACAGTAAAGTTATCACTTATACATGCACCATGTATGAGGGAGTCAGGAGTCGGAGTCAGGGAAATTGAGGAGTCGGAACTTCGGCTTACCAACTCCACAGCCCTGGTGCTGATCCTACCTTTTGGACCAAAACCTAGCTCACAAACAAGCACCTAAAGCTCTTGTTTTGGAATTTCAAAGGGAGTTTTGAGTACTTTTGCAATCATCTTTACATGAAATTCCCATTGAAATTAATAGGAAGAAACTGCACCAACTTGACCACTTCTTCATTCTATAACTAGAGTTTTAGGGCCCATTCTCAAAATAGGTGCAGGTCCCAGAGGTGAGACCCACACCATTCACACACTGATGGCCTATCCTGTCAACATGACATCAATATGTGGGAGGGAAATGTGTCAAAAATAACTGATGGTTAGAGGTCCAACTACCTTAATAACCATGATCCTAAGAAAGCAAAGTGCGTCTTTACAGTATATTTCTACATAGCAATACTCCCCACCACCTACCGTGCAAGGATGCGGAAGCCCTAACGGTGATTGGATATTAAACTTTCACAGATCAAAAATGTTAAGGCATATCATAGAAACATGCTACAACAAAATATAAGTGTACCCAGGGCTGTAGAGTCAGCACTCTTCAATTTGCCAAAGCTCTGACTCCCACTCCCTCATACATGGCGCATGTTTAAGTGATAACTTTGCTGTAGTAAAATGGTAACATCAGGCTTTTTATCCCCCTTTTGATACAATAATCTAATCAAGCTATTTAGGTAGAACAGACACTGACAAACAAAATGATGACAATGTTTTGAACTTGTGACTTTCAGGCTCGTTATCTTACCATTCACAACAGCTTTGAACAGGAGACTAACAGGATTTTATAGAAATCATCTTGGTTATCTGATACATAAATTTAACTATTTAGCATCTGCTTAGTTCTGCAGATTCATGTCCTGTAACTTCATTGTTACTGTTTTGCTTCTAAAAATCAAAATGTTAATTTTTATTATTCTGATAGTATCTTGTAAATCGCTGCCCGAATCCTTCTAGGATCTCGAACAGATTCAAGTATGTCTTGACCGAAATCTGAATCCAGGTCTCTTCTACACGTTCCCAATGTTGATGCCCACTGGTGGACTCAGATGGGTACAAAATACAGCTTGTTCTTCAACTCTACCCACAAGTGTTCAAATGGGTTTAGGTCTGGGGACTGTGGAGGCCAATCCAGCATCTGTACTTCATTGTCATTGAATCAGTTCTTCAACAAAGTCGACATATGTTTTGGGTCATTGTCCTGCTGGAACACTTTGTCTTCCATTCATTTCCTTATCATACCCATAGTACTCGAGTATATGAAGTAACTCATCTTGTAGGATACTCATATAGCTCAGGATTGAGATCAACATCAATCCTGGTCAAGTATTCAACATCTTCAGCTGTGAAACATCCCCATATCCTCAGGCTTCCTCCACTGAACCTGACAGTTTCTTCAATTTCTCTATCCTTTAGTTTCCATTTCCCTTGATTCTTCCAAACCCATTTGCCCCATCAGAGCCCGGTCTATTGACTTTCATCTCATCGCTCCAAATCATCAGTTTCCAATCTTCTACTGTCCACTTTTCGAACCTTTTTGCAAACTTGAGACAACTTTTCTTATGATGAGACTGAAGTTGGGGCTTCTTCCCCTTTTTTAAAGGCCATCATTCCAGACCTGTGGTAATATAATTGCATGGTGCTTGCATGGACGTCTGTGATCTCACTATTACGAAGCCTCCTCCACTGCCGTGTTTTCGCGCCAGAACTGACAGACCTTGTGATGTGCCAACTAATATTTTGCCTGGACGTCCACCTCTTGGCTTTTGAATGGATGGACAGACATTTCGTATTCTTCCAGCTGTCATGGCCTCACATGATGCAATATTTGACAATATTCTTGACGGCTATCAATGAGCTTAATGATGATGTTCACTTTTCTTGGGAAATGTTCTTCATGGCTGCTCCTTTATTCAAACCAGTGACTTTTGCTTGGAAATCAACCTAATAACATACTGAGCTATTAGGGAATGTGAGAATAGGTTGTAATTTATAGTATACAAGAACAAAAAGACTGTTCAACCTTCACAACTAAAACAGTAATGATGCAGTTACATGACAAGAATCTGCAAAACTAAGCATAGCCAAAATGATTGTATATAAAATTATGGTAGTCTCACATTCAAAGCTGTAGTGGATGGAGAGATATGGAGCCTAAAAGTCACAAGTTCAAAACATTGTTACCCTTTTGCTTGTTAGTATAAAATATATTTATTGGATTCAACTTTAGAACACAAAAAATCCTTCAATAAACTGTAAATATGCAAAACGCTGCAGTAAGTGGGAAAAAACAGTTTTCAACAAAAACGTCCTGAATAACATTTGTTGCGTTAGTCTGTGAATTTGTTTTGAGAAATATTAGTGCCTCCATCAGATCCTTCATAGATTACCTCAAATCTAAACTCTTTATTCCAGGCTAGAGAACGGCCTCTTTACACTAACTTGGGTTGGCGGCAAAGCAGTGACCACATGGGTAACATCTCTAACAATCTTAGAGTATAAGGGCATGCCCCCACGGCACGGTTTTTCGGCCGGTTTTATCATTAGGATTGCGGTTTTTCAGACCGCCTGAAAAACCGGCCGATAATGAGCACAATTGTCCCCACTGCACGGGTTTTCCGTCCGGCGGTTTTGCCGCAAAACATTGAGCAAGCACATTCTTCCGTCCGGTTTTCGGATGGAATCTATGCTTCTCACTGTGAAGGGGGAGAGCGTTTCTCCGCTCATCGCGGAGAAAAGCCATCCCCCCCCCGCGGCCGTGGGGACGGCCGCAAAACAGGACAAATACCGTCTGTGCCGTGGGGATGCACTCTAAAGGAATTGCCTCATGCACAGTCAGGTCTGACGAACAGTTGAACTCTTCTACTTCTTTGAGAGCAAGTGAAAAATTTACTGAAATCCGTTCAATCTTTTTGCTATGGGAGCTGAATATTTTCCTCTGTGGTAACGCTTTGCCTGCTCCATGTCATCCAAATACTTTTTAAAATTAAACTCCTCTGATGAGGCTGAAGATATTGTAGTAATATCACTGGCAAGACCCAATTCCTCTTGCTCGTGGCACTGCATTGAACTAACTGTACCAACTTATTATATATTTTGGCAGCCAGAGTCGCTCCATTTTATAACAATTACGACTCCACCAAAATGAACACTGACTCCACAGCCCTGAGTGTACACTTTAATTACTTTAATTCTTTTCATTCAACTTCGTTTTGTTTGAGGCTTTTTCAATTAACATTTTTTTATTCATTTGACCATAAGTAGATTTATACAAAGCCCCATTACGCAAAGATTTTGCGTGACATTCTATTCTAAAGAAGTGATGATAGGGAGAGTCTTTTGTCCAATATCCTCTATTATAGCTATTAATATTCTTTCTGTACATCACATGTGTATTAATGATCTACAAATCAAGCTTTGAAAATGACATGAAAGCAATCTCATGCAAATGTAATCCTTGGACTACTCACAGCAGCAAAATCTGCTTCACGAGCAGGGTGGATAAAAATCAATTTTTTTTAAAAAAAAAAAAAATCAAAAAAATCGGATTTTTTTTATTTAAATCGGATTTTTTGATTAAATTGGATTTTTTTCAATAAACTGCTTTTTGAGGAAAATATTTTACCATCCAAAGGTTCTTCCATCATGAGATAAAGCTGAGTTGTTTAACTCAGTAGAATAAAGGCTGTATATGTGTAAGGGACCCATCAGGGGCGCACAAACAGACACAGACAGTGTGAGGCCCTGACACTGGTCCCAACCCCTGTCCCTGCCTTTTGGGGTGCCCGACTCTTAATAGTCGGACCCAACCAAGAAAACTGAGCACTATACTGAATAGTGTGAGAAAACACAAGACCAGACAAAACAATACAAACACAATATGGTAACTCAATGCAGCCAAGTCGAACTTATCGGAACGCGGTACAAAGTCCAGAAGGCAGAAGAATCAACGTGATCCGACAAAGTGAGTAACCGGTGAGGCATCAGAATAAAGCAGGTAGGCACAGACAGAAAAGACCAGTATACCATCAAAGAGTGAGGAGACAGAAGACCCTTAAATACCTTCCAGGAGAACTAAGGAACAAGGCAATAGGAGGAAAAACAGAATACCAGATAGGAAGGTATAGCTGTCAATCACCAGGAACAAGGAGCAGGTTTTAACCCTGAGTGCTGGAAGAGATCCTGGCCTAGCGTCGGCCAGAATCAATTAAGATAGCAGGGAAGAAAACCCAGTTTCCCACTAGTGAACACAAATGTAAACACTAATCAAAAACTCACGGCCTTACGTCGCAACGCCGTGCCGGCGACCAGAACTCAAGCTGGGTTCTTTCTGGCATGTTCATGACAATATGTGGTAACATTCACAATGCCATGCCTTCCAGAGTTTCTGTAGGATTAGTGGGCAGTTTCTCTCCTTATATTATCACAGACGCTCGCTTTACTTACGCAGTTCTCCAAAACTTGAATTTGACTCCGCAGAAGTCCCAAAGGGCCTCTCTTCACAGCAAAAAATGTTACAACATGAACAAGTTGGAGAAAAGAGACTTATCCATTGTTTCTACAAACCTATGAATACAGAATCACCCCCTTCATGCCAAGTCCAATAAGTTAGACAATATGTTTCTGATTTTTGGTAGTGGAATAGATCTGGCACAACACAAGAAGAATGTGAATCTCAAGTGTGAGGAGGATGAAGGGCACAGCAGACAAGAAAATGAAAGTGAAACATTGAGCACAATACTGCAGCATAGCCAAAGACAGACAAGTCTGGATCGTGTTTTGTGTGTACGATCTGAGTTTATTACATTCTTCTTTTATATTGCAGCAGGCCGTAAAGAACCCAGTTTGGAATAGTTAATGAAGCTCCTTCGCCATCGTAAGGCAGGCATGCGTGCAAAATGCAAACGATGCAACAAGAGATATGCAAGGCCTGTGGCGGAAGAGCAACACATGAGAAGTGCGGTGAAGAAGATAGACCAAAGAAACTCTTCTGAACAGGCAGGATTCTTCAGGTTGGGTAAACATTTTTATTGATCCGATTTCGAAAGACTGAACTGTCATGTGTTGAGAAAAATGATCATTTCTTATTATAACTGCATGTACTGTCATTTGTGTGGCAGTTAAGATGAAGAAAAACAAATAATCCTTTGGGGCAGTGATGTCGTTTGTTACAATAAGCAGAAATTGTATAAACAATAAAATAACAGCATTGACTTTTTTGTTTAGGGAATTCATGATTTCTGGAAACTAATCCACCCCAGATCCCCATCAACCTGATCTACAGTTTGCATAGTTATCCATCCAGGATAGTGCTTCCTTAGCAGCAGCAATCATCAGACACCCACAGCCACTTATCACCATCACCCAAAAGGAAGAAAAATACCTTTACTCCTGGAACCACCATAATAGGTTTGTGATAAGAACTAGCATATTAGAAAAAGAGTTTGATTGATGAAAAAATTGCCCATTTATTTTTAATGCAACGAACTCTTCTTTCTGTCTGACTGGAGCCACATTTCATAATCATGGTTTCAGTCACTGAGACCAGATACAGTCCACCCAGCAGAGCTGATGTTGCAGGGCAAACTGCTGATCAAGTTGTAATGACAGAGAAATGGAGCAATGTGCAACAGCTCTGGAGGGTAAAATTGTTAACCTTAGTATTGATGGTGGAGTAATGCCACATGATCCTATTGTATGTGCTTGTATAACAACAGATAAAAGGTTAAAGTCTTCCTGCACAAACAACTGATACGTCAGGGAAAGCACACACGCAAAATACTTACAAGAAGTGGCAGTAAAACTATAACGACATGTGAACTAAAATTCAAATGTCAGTACGAGCAGTTTGGTCACTGACAATGCTGCAAACGTATCCCAAGATGAAGAGATTAGAATAGCAGGGAGGGAATACAAATCTGTCTAAAACATATGGTTGCATGCTCATTATGCTGCACCTCTTAGCCAAAGACATTTAAGTGTTCAGAATAAATGCTAATGTTGTTGAAAATTGCTTAAATACTTCCGTAATAATCATTTTGCAGCAGCAGCTCTGAAAAGGAGTGGGTAGGAACCAAGCTAACGCTCGCAACAATATGTTAGATGGAACTCAGAGTGTGGACTGTTTGAGGCAGATATCAAAAACTGGCCTATTCTGATGATCACTTTGTGAAGAAAATCGAGATAAAATAGATGGCACTGTCACGCAAATCCTCAACTTTGGGCTTAAGAGAAATGTTGAACATAATGCTGAGCTTCTGAAACCCATCCTCTCAAGCTTAAACAAAATACAGAAAAATAGCTGTTTTTATTGCGGATGCTGTTGAAATTTGGAAGGAACTGAGTGACACTTTACCAACAGAACTACACATGGACAGAATTAAATTACAAGCAGCTAAACGTAACGAATGGGACAAGCACTGACTCCAGCTAAATTTTTGCAAATATTTTCAATGTCCAATATCAGTCAAAACCTAAGTGCGGAGGAAGAGGACGTGCTATGGACATGTTTTAACCAGCAATCATCACATCTTTAATGCCAACTATAATAAACACTCAATCTAAGGGGGGAACCATTTCAATGAAATATATTTTTGTGTTGTGTGTGGGGGGGGGGGGGGGGGGGGGGGGGGGGGGTGGGGGGGGGTTTTTTTTGTGTTGTGTTTTTTGGGGGGTTTGGGGGGTGGGGGGGGGTTTTTTTTTTTGTGTGTTTGTGTTTTTTTTTTGTGTGTTGGTGTTGTGTGTGTGTTTTTTGGGGGGGGGGTTTCTGAAGATATTTTAAGGAAGGTCACACCAGTAAAACTGGTGGAAGTCACTTAAGCGCTGGATTTAGAGACTGTTCAAGTAATGATTTTCCAAACTTTTTAACAGCAGTACTTCTACTGCAGGCGTTAAAGAATATTCTCTTCCTTTGGACTCATTCATTCTAAATGAGAAATCGTTAGGACCCAATAAAGCAGGAAAAGCCTTGTTTTTCTTTTCCAGATTATGAATAGGACAAAGAAGAAGATATGATGAAGATGACCGACAAGTGAGCTACAGAGGACAGCAGGACAGTATATTTTAATTTTTCATGTGTCGGCTGGGCTGACAGTCTAAGTTTCTTAAAATATATAAATATTTTGTTTAGTTCCAAATTAGTTAACAAACATGATGTTTGTTAAGCAAATAACTTATGCTGTAATGTTGTTATTGTTTTCAGTTGAAATAAATCTATTTAAATTGTTATTAAGGTCAGGATATTTTTCTCCTCCTAAGTACAACAGAACAGTGTGTCCATAATATGAATGATTAACCATTAAACTGGGGAGAAAAAATTAATAAAAAAAGTGATTTCTAAAAAACTTCATCAACTTGCATGTTAAAATAGCAAGAACTATTTAGGTAGAAGCTTTGGATTTAAATCACCTGATTTAAATCAAGCCTTAATCTGACTATTGATTTTAAATCGTGATTAAATCATTAGATGTAAATTCAAATCCACCCATGTTCACGAGTCAAAAGACACATCTGCAGCGAGAGAAGTGTTCATATGTCTATTGGAAGGGTAACCACACTGTATTTGTCTATTAAGAATTTCATTGTGTAACTGTTTAACAGACACTAACACAATGATTGTCTATAGACACACTGAATGACCTGTTATCTGTCACTAAGTAACTATGGCTTACAAAGCCATGCACCACATAGCCCCAACATCCGGTAGGCATCAAAGATGCAGGCTGTAAGCAATAAGTCTTTTTATTACGTTTTCCAGTTATTTTTATCCTTCATCTCATCTTCACTTCCCATTATTTACTGCTACCAAGAACATGGGATCTTCTTAGGCCCCGTTCACAAGGCGATTTTGGCCGCGGGTTTCGCCGCGGCCGGAACCTCGTCGGACCCCGCCGCAAACTCGCGTCTCCCGACGCGGGTTTGCGGCACGGGTGCTGGGCTCGGTCTCGGCGCGGGTGGGGCAAGGTTTGGGGCGTGGCTTGGGCCAAGGGTTTGCCCCCATGCAAATTAATATCAGGGGGCAAACCACGCCACGAGCCGCGGCCCAGCCGCGCACCACCCACGGCGCCACCCGCTGCGACGCCTGCGGTAGCACCGCGCGGCTGCCGCGCAGAGCACTCCCTGTCAAGAATTGACAGGAGAGTTTCTTCCACACAGCGCGGGTTTAGCCGCGGCGTGTGATATTAACGCGGTTTCCCATAGGAAACCATGTTAATAAACTAGGCGCGATTTGGCTGCGGTTTTGGCGGCAAAAACCGCGTCGGAACCCGCAGCCAAATCCGTCGTGTGAACAGGGCCTTAGAATGAATGGCTTTAATACTAGTAAACTAATATATTCAGCCACACCGCTGTTGGCATCACTCCCAAGTGATGCACCTAGTTCAGTAAGCTACAACTCTGAACTGGTAGTGTCCCACAAACCATTCTTTCCCATCTGTTGTTTTCCATCACTGCCTGAAGAGAATTGAACTGTTGTAAAAAGAAAAGCTAGGCAGAACCCACTGCAACTGAAATAGGTATTGAACTCCTCACCAATTTTCTAAGTGAGCTATTGACATACAGATGTTGGTAACAACCCATCCAATCCACACAGGCAACAAAATCATCAAACCATAGATGCCCATAAATTAACTTACATGTAATAATAAGAAATGACCAGGGAAAAAGTATTGAACACATAAGAAAAGAAGTACAAAAAGCCTTTTAAAGTCCACCCAGCTGAAATCTAATAAATTAGAAACCAAATGACTGCGAAAACCTTTTTGTTGCAAAAGATATGATGGGAAAGGTTACAAAGAAAATTTTTAAAAAAGAAGACCATTGAGCATGCTGGGGCATATTCCAGACGTGGAAAGCAGGGCTGTGGGTCGGTCGGTGCCTATTTTGCAGGATCGGGTCGTCATAAAATGGGCCCAAAAACTTGAAAAGAGGCAGCACTTCAAAAAACGTGGGTATTTTTTCACCCAATAGCACAACGTTTCGGCTCACATCTGAGCCTTTCTCAAGCTAAACACACAGTGCTCACGTCACCCCAAACTGGGGTAACAAGAACCCGGCTGCAGTTCTTGTTACCCCATTTTGGGGGGACGTGTTCTTTGGCTCCTTTCCTGGGTTGTGTGTCCGTGGCATTGCCTTGGTCACATTATCTGGGAGATGGGGTGTCATGTATTTTTAGGGCTATAGATTTATGCTCCCTTAAATGACCATAATTCACATTGAGCCTTAGTAGCATTTCTCCAGTGATACAAAGGTGTACCGTGGCCGGGTTCTTGTTGCCCCAGTTTGGAGCAACGAGTTCTTTGGCTCCAGTTAGTTTGATGCAAAGAGCAAGAGGAATTGGGTCCGGCCAGTGTTACTGCTCCCATATCTTCAGCCTTATCACGAGGAGTGTAATTGATGACATGGAGAAAGGAAAAGGGCCTGCCCCAGGGAAAAGATTCTGCTCCCATGGCAAACAGATTTCAGCAACATTTTTGACCTGTTTTCAAAGAGTAGAAGAGTTAAACCCAATTCATCAAAACTGACTGTGGCTGAGGCAATTCCTTTATACCCCGACATTGTTAGAGAAGCGGGCCCCTGTGGTCACCGCTTTGCCCCCAACCCAAGTTAGTTGTAGAGAGGCCGTTCTCTAGCCTGGAAATAATGAGATCAGATTTTGAGGTAAATGTATGCAGGATCTGATGGAGGCAATACTATTTCTCAGAACAAACTTAGAGACTCCACAAATGTTCCTGCAGTGTATTGCAAATTTACAATTTTTTTTTGTGTCCTAAAGTCGTATCCAATAAATATATTTTACACTGACAAGAAAAATGGTAACAATGTTTTGAGCTTGTGACTTTCAGGCTCCATATCTCCCCCATCCACTACAGCTTTGTACATGAGGCTACTGTAATTTTTATATACAGTCATCTTACCTATCTTATACATAAATTTGACTTGCAAGTATTTAAAATCTGCTTAGTTACAGTTTTGCGCCTAAAAAATCAAAGTGTTTATTTTTATTAGTTAGTTTTATTTGTTAGTATTATTGGTTAGTATATGGGAAATCCACCTTTGGTTTTCAATACTGCCTGAATCCTTCTGGGCTCTGGATTAGATTCAAGCTATCTTGACTAAAATCTGATCCCAGGTCTCTTCTACACATACCCAATGTTGGTGCAGACTGGACTTGGATACAAATACAGCTTTTTCTTCAACTCTACCCACAAGTGTTCAAAAGATCAAAACAGTGTTACCTTTTTGATTGTCAGTGTCTGTTCTACCTAAATAGCTTGATTATTGTATCATAAGGTGATAAACAGCCTGATGTTACCAATTTACTACAGTAAAGTTATCACTTAAACATGCGCCGTGTATGAGGGAGTCAGGAGTCGGATTCAGGAGTCGGAGGTTTGGGAAATTGAGGAGTCGGAGTCGGGGCTTCGGCTTGCCGACTCCACAGCCCTGAAGAAAGAACATTATTTCATCATAAACCGGCCACAACCAGGTGCTCCCTGCAAGATTTCAGACAGAGGAGTAAAAAAAAAAATAAGCAGAAGAGTTGTCCAAGAGCCAAAGGACACCCAAGGAGAGCTACAGAAAGACCTGGAATTGGCAAGAACAATTGTTTCAAAGAAAACAATAAATAATGCACTCAAACTCCATGGCCTGTATGCACACTCAACACACAAGACTCCACTGCCCTTATGCACACTTACCACACAAGACTCCACTGCTGAACAAAGAGCATTTTCAAGTGCACTTGGGTTACAGCCACACGGCAAGGGTAACATGCCAGTCGGATTCTGTTTCAGAATTCAACCAGTATTTTACCCTTTTCAATGATTTTGGGGGACAGTCCTTTCCGCAGTTTGCAGATTCGCCTGTCCCTCTTAACCATTGACTAGCACAGCTCCCTGAAAAATTCCTTCCCGATTCCAATCTGGCAATCAGAATAAATCCCTGGATCAACAACCCTTCTTCAGAATCCTAGTCACTATAATTTGTTATTACATCTAGAAATGTATCCAGACCCTTCTTCCAGCTACAATCCTGAGTCCACTATCAAACCTTAATATATATATACTAGAAATGTATCCAAACCCTTTTTGAATTCTGTTATTGAATTCACCATGACAAGTTCCCCTGGCAGAGAGTTCCACAGTCTCACTGCTCTAACAGTAAAGAATCCCTTTCTATGTTTATGTAGAAACTTTCTTTCCTCAAGATGTAGAGGATGACTCCTTGTTCTTGATACAGTCCTGGGTATAAATAAATCTTGAGAGAGATCTCTATATTGACATATTTATTATGTCCCCCGAAGCCGTCTTTTCTCTAAACTAAATAACCCTAACCTTGCTAATCTTTCTGGGTACTGTAGTCCACCCAGTCCTTTTATTATTTTTGTTGCCAGCCCTTTGTAACCTGTTCAAGCTCTACAATGTCTTTCCTGTGCACTGGTGCCCAAAACTGTACACAATATTCCATGTGTGGTCTAACCAGTGACTTGTATAGTGGGAGAATAATGTTCCCATCATGTGCATCTATGCCTCTTTTAATACACCCCATGATCCTATTTGCCTTGGCAGCTGCTGCCTGACAGTTTACTGTCCACTAAAATTCTTGTTACGGGTGGTCTCGCAGCCGTGGGTCGAGCTGCGGGCGCACCCGTGTCTGGCCCGTGCCCCCCTGCTCCGGGGACGAGTGGCGCCGTGGGCCGCAGGTCAGGCCGTGGGCGTACTCGCCCCCCCGAGCGTTTCCACTTACCCAGCCTCAATCCTGTCCCCGCGTGGCTCTCTGCCGGCTGCAGTGCGCGCTCGCGCCCCCTAGTGCGCGCGCGTGCGGTAGTTCTTTGAAATTTAAAGGGCCAGCACGCCAGTAATTGGTTATTGCTGGCCACTGGTCCTATATAAGGTCACCGCCCCGGCACTTCCTTGCCGGATCTATTGTGCCCCTAGCCTTTAGAGAAAGCGTTCCCAAGTGCGTCCTAATCTTCTTCGGTGTTCTGACCCTCTTGCTACGTCTCTTGACCTCGAACCTTTGCCGCCTGCCCTGACCTTACCGCCTGTCCCCGACTACGTCTATGCCTCACGATTTGGTACCACGCTCACCCTTGGCTGCCACCGCAAGCAAGTCACATCAGTGGAAGCGACCTGGTAGCGTCATGCCGCAGCAAGTCCATCCCGCTTTGCGGCGGGCTCTGGTGAATACCAGGTGCTACTTAGACTCCGCTCCCTGGCGTGGCTTACACCATCGCTTGCGGTGGTCTAGCGGATCCACTACCGCTGTCCGTAACAATTTTCAAGTCCTTTTCCATGTCTCTTTTACCCAGAGGTTTTCCTGTTAATCCCTGTCTAACATTGGACATACCTGTGTATCCTAGCGGGAAGTGACTTCCTGTAAATGGATGTACAGGTACGTCATTGACATTGTGCGGGCTTTCAAGCAGGGTAAGCATGATCGAAACATGGAACCAGCTGTGATTACAGCCCATGCTGTGTTGCCTACGGCAGCTAAGGGTAGGGCAAAGGGAGGGAGCTCTCTCTGTCTCCATCGGCACTGCCATGATGTGGTTGCAGGTGTCGATGGCTTCCTAGCAACCCAGAAGCCTAACAAAAGCTTTAGGGCTGCCTTGTGACGTCACTATACCCCGGCATGCCCCTGGGACATGGCCGGCCATAGTGATTGACAGTCGCTATAGATAACAGTACTGCTATGTAGGGTAACAGTGATCTAAAAACTACCAAAAAAATTATGAAAAACACAACGTCAACCTGTGGCACCGTGCACCTGCCATTTTTCCACTTTACACAATGCCAATCGCATCCCAAAAAAGAATAAAAAATAAACTATTTTATATCTGGTAACTCATCAACCACTCACATCACCCCACACCCCGCATAAACGTCACTCAACGTAATAACCTACCGCAAAACAGTGGGTACAGAAAGTATTTAAGAACCCTTTAAGTTAACATTTTTCACTATTTTCTTTCAATGCAGAGGTTGCACAAACAGGCCATTTGTAAGATCCAAAAAGAGTTCCTTTTTTTATATATAGGCATCTTAAGGTACACTCCTGCCAGACTCAGACGATGAGGACTCATCTAATGTACACTCCTGCAGACTATATGATGACTCCCAGACTATGAAAAATAAGATTCTCTGGTCTGATGAGACGAAGATTTAAACTTTTTAGTGTTAATTCTAAAGCGGTACTATTGTGGAGAAAACCTGGCCTAGCTCATCATCCCACCAACCAACCCTCCCCAATACAATCCTCAAAAGTTGAAACATGGTGGTGAAGCATCATGCTATGGGGTGTTTTCAGCTGCAAGACAGGATGAAGGCGACTGGTTGCAATTAAAGGAAAGATGGAATGCGGCCAAGTACAACAGATATCCAGGAATGAAAACCTCTACCAGAGTGCTCTGGACCTCAGACGTGGGCCAATAATGTTCAACTATGGCAACAAGAAAAATGAGCACAATACCACAGCTAAAATAACAAAGCAGTGCTCAGAACAAAACCTGAGGACCATCTTTCACTGCCCCAGACAGAGCCACTGACCTAAACCCCAATTGAGCATGCTCTGATAGACTTGTAAATGTCTGTCCACCAACATCATCATGCCAATCTGAGGTAACTGATAGGTCTGCAGAGGAAGAATGGCAGAGGATCCCCAAATCCAGGTGTGAAAAACTTGAGTGTACCTCATTTCCAATAAGACTCATGGCTGGTACTCTAGCTCAAAAAGGTTCATCAACACAATACTGAGTCAAAGGGTCTGAATATTTAAAGACCTTGATATTCTGTATTTTCTGTTTAAATAAATTTAAATAAATAAAAATATCTAATTTCTTGTTTTTTTTCTTCAATATGGGGTGCAGATGTGAACCTAAAAGAGCAAAAAAAAAATAAAGATTTAGATCTACCCCAAATAATTCATGAAAGAAATAGATAAAAATGTAAAGGGGTCTGAAAACTAATCCCGTACCCACTGTAAATCTGGTATGTTTAATAATAACCGGCAAGAAGAAATGATTTACGAAAACAAAAAACAGTCACCAAGATTCGCGATTTTATGAACATCCATAGTACATAAAATGGAATAAAAAGAGATGAGTAATACAAGCACCAAAGTGTTACCAATGCAAGTTCATCCCACACAAAAAAAGCCCTTACACAGCTCTGTATACAGAAAAATAGAGTAATGGCTATCAGAAGATAACGATGCATAAATAATTGTATTATTTATATCACAATAAAAACACTTTTTTTTAAAGAGCGCACAACTAGCAAACTGCATTCCCCCCCCTCCACACGCACATCTCATGGCCCAATCGCTAAAAAAAAACAGGCTAGTGTAGTCGAGTCCGTGGATCGGTTCCTATTTTTGCAGAGTCGGGAGTCGACAAAAAATGGGACCGACTCCGAATATATAAAATTATTGGTCCATATAGATCAGGGGTCCTCAAACTACTGCCCTCGGCCGCATGCGGCCCGCCGAGGATTTTCACCGCCCGCCTCTGGGCCAGACCATGCGGCACCGCGGGTGGCAGCGCAGGGCGCAATCCCGAGAGTTAGCAATGCGCTCGTGGCCCCTGCTGTCCGCGCTTCATTCATGACACATTCCACCGCCCCACTTGGCACCACCCATACCTATGATGGGAAGGTGCCTGGCGGTGACGAGGTAATACTAGAAAACCACTGCGCAGCCAGCGACAGCAGGGGGCCAGCTTGCAGGGGCGGACACTCTGCAGCGCAAGGGAGGTGTCTGAGGGCGACATTTATCAAATATAGGAGGAGCAGTGAGTGGGCAGAGGGCGTACACTGTGCAATGTATACGCCAGAATGTCCGCCCTCTGCCACCCACAGACACCTCCCATATTATTGTAAGTGTCCGCCCCTCAAGCACCTCCCGTCCCTCTGCAGAGTGTCACCCACTGTCATCCCCGCGATGCCGCTCACCCCCGCCGCCACCCGCTCGGTAAGTTGCCTAAGGTCGATGATGCCGATCACTAAAGGTACCGGCCTTAGGCACCTTAGCTGATCGGTGATGGCAGCGGCGCCGGGAATATCTGAATGTGCGACCGCCGGAACAGAACATACAGATGCTTCTGCGAGAGCAGAGGCTCTCCGCTCTGCAGAGTACTCTGGTGATTGTGCAGAGAAGGATTGCCCTCACCAGAGTCCGACTAGCACGTGGTGGCGTGAGCGTCATCATGCTGGTCACCTCAGGCGCGGCCTGGAAGACTCACGCCGCCGATAAAGAACCCGGGAGCAGCGACAGCGCCGGGAGGCCAGGTAAGCTGAATGTCAGTTTTTTTATTTTTTAGATTATCTCTACAAAAACCTGCTGGGGGCCCTAATCTAATTCTACCTACACCTGCAGGAGCCATATTCTAACCTGCACTTGCTGGGGGGGCCTTATTCTACCTACACTGCAGGGGGCCCTAATTCTACCTACACCTGCATGGGCTTATTCCTACCTGCACCAGCTGGCGGGGGGCCTTATTCTAGATTTCTACCCTACACCTCTGGGGTCCCTAATTCTTTCTACTGCACCTGCTTGGGGCCTATTCTATTCTACCTACACTGCTGGCGGGGCCTAATTCTATTCTATCTACTACACACTGCTGGGGTGGAGGGGTGGGGCACTTATTCTACTAGCCTACACCTGCTGGGGCCTTATTCTACCAAACACCTGCTGGGGGCCCTCAATCTACCTACACCTGCTGGGGCCTAATTCTACCTACAACCTGCTGGAGGTCCTTATTCTACCTACACCTGCTGGGGGCCTAATTCCTACCTACAGAAACACCTGCAGGGGGCCTAAATTCTACCTACACCCTGCTGGGGGCCTTATCTACTAATTCAACCTACACCTGCTGGGGGCCTTATTCTACTACAACCTAGCTGTGGCCAATTCTACCTGCTTGGGGCGCAATTCTAACACACCTGCTGGGGGCCTTAATTCACCTACAGACCTGCTGGGGCCCTAATTCTATCTAACTACAGACCTGCTGTGATGGGTGGCCGCTAATTCTACTACCTACATAACAGAAACCCTGCTGGGGCCCGAATTCTACCTACCTTCTGCTGGGTGCCTAATTTCTATTCTATTCTACCTACGTCAGATAGGGGGCCCTATTCTACCACGTCTGCTGGGTGGCCAAATCTACCTACGTCGTTCTGGGGGGCCTAATTCTACCTACAAGACCTGCTGGGCGAGGCCCTACCCAAAAGTACTAAACCTTACTCTGCTGGGGTGCCTAATCACCAACGACGCTGCTGGGGCCTAATTCTTACTTACAGACCATGCCTCTGCTGGGGGCCCTAATTCTCACATACGTCTGCTGGGGGGGGGCCCTCATTTCAACCAACCTCCTGCTGCTGGGGTGCCTAATTCTACCTACTCTGCTGGAGGCCTAATTCCTACTACTACACCTGCTGGGGGGTCCTAATTCAACCTACCTCTGCTGGGTGGGCCTAAATCCCAACCTACAAACCTGCTGTGGGCCCTAATTCTTACCGTACATACCTGCTGTGTGGGGGGCCCCTAATACTACCTATCGTCTGCTGGGGGGGTCTAATTCTATCTAACTCTGCTGGGGGCCCTTAGATTCTATCTACCTATACACCTGCTGGGGGCCTAATTCTACCTACCTCTGCTGGGGGGGGGCCAAATTCTACAACAGAAGACCTGCTAGGGGCCCTAATTCTACCTCCAGACCTGCTGCTTCTGGGGGGCCTAAATCACCTACGACTGCTGTGGGGCTCTAGAATTCTATCTACGTCAGCTGGGGGGGGGGGGGGGTGGGGGGGCTAAATTCTATTTCTAAATCTACCTACTGTTTTTTCCTGCGTGGGGGCCACCCTAATTCTATTTCAAACCTATACCTCTGCCATAATAAATTGTGGGTATCACACTGTATTGTATCGACCACAAAGTAAAACATTTTTTTTAAAACTATATTTCCTGCCCTCAATTGGTCTGAGTGAGTGACCGAGTGAACTGGCCCCCGTCCAAAAAAGGTTTGAGGACCCCTGAGTTAGATCGATTCAGCTCAAAGAGCAAGAGAATGTTTGGTGTCCGCCATTTCTGCTGCTCTCCCAAATCCTTCAGTCTTTATCACAAGGAGTGTAATTGATGACATGGAAGCAATCAAAGCGCTGCCCGCAGGGGAAAAGATTCCAGTCTCCCATGTGGCAAACAGATTATCAGCAACATTTTTTCAGCTGTTTTTCAAAGAAGTATAAGAGTTCACCACTATCAAAACTGACTGTGGCTGAGGCAATCCTTATAACCCTGACATTGTTAGAGATGTTTGCCCCTGAGCCACTTGCTTTGCCCCCAACTCTAAGTTATTGTAGAGAGGGCCGTTCTCTATCCTGGAAATAATAAGATCAGAATGGGAGGTTCAAGTAAATCAGGATCTGATTGGAGACAATACTATTTCTCAGAAACACAATTCAGAGACTTCCACAAATGTCCTGCAGGGTTTGCATATTTAACAATTTTTTTTGTGTCCTAGAAGACATGTCCAATAAATAATTTTACACTGACAATCAAAAGGGTAACAATGGTTTGTAACTTGTGACTTCAGGGCTCCATAAATACCCCCCCCCTCCATCTCACTACAGCTTTGTACATGAGGCTACTGTAATTGTATATACAGTCATCTTACAAATATCTTATACATAAAATTTGACTTGCAAGTACTTAGCATCTGCATAGATACCCAGTTTTGCTCCTAAAAATCAAAGTGTAAATTTTTAATTATTTTGTTAGTATTTGGTAAAAACCTTTTGGTTTCAATACTGCCTGAATCCATTCGGCTTCTGGATCAGAATCAAGCACATCTTGAAAAGCCAACTAAATCTAATCCAATCCTCTTCTAAACACATTCCTAATGTTGGTGCAGACTGGACATGATACAAAAACAACAGCTTTTCTTCAACTCTACCCACAAGTGTTAAAAAGATCAAATACTGTTAGCCTATTTGCTTTCAGTGTCTGTTCTATTCTACCAAATAGCTAATATTAGTACATAAGTGATAAACAGCCTTGATGTTAACCATTTTTAACTGACAGTAAAGGTTATCACTTAAAACATGTTCCATTATGATGGAGTCAGGGAGTTCGGAGTCAAGTCGGGAGATCGGAGGTTTGGGTAAACTGCGGAGGATCGGAATCGGAGTCGTGGCTTTCGGCTTTGTGCGACTCCACAGCCCGCTAAAAAAACTATGGAACACCTGTGGGCCCAAAACGCACAACACACCTCAGAAGAGAACCATCAGGGCTGTTAAATTCAAGATAGAGCGACTTCTGGAAGGTTTCAACTGTTACTTTGCGACATGGCACCCACCCAAATAGCTAATAGCGGCTCCCCTCCCCTGGTACGCCCTGCCATGATGCAACAGCCAAACAGCAAGTTTACAACCCACATTAAGGTATTTTGCCAAACTTGGAAGAAATTGCATAATGAATTTTGGAGTGCTTTTTTTTTTAGAATTCCTTGCAAAAATCAAACAATTTCAGCTAAAATTGTAGATTGCTGGAAAAAATAAAAATATTCATTTTCACAGCCTAACGCTAAAAAAATCTGTGAAATACCTGTGGGTTCAATGTACTCACTACACCTCTGGATATATCCCATAAGGGGTGTAGTTTTCCAATATAGATCTTTTAGGGTGTTTATTAAGTTTTTTTAGCACCTTAGGGTTGTTCCGAAAACCTGTGAAGCAAACAAAAAGAAAATCGTAGTAATGAAAATAGAGACCCCCAAAGTCCGTAGTGCTGCCTCCTACTTTGAGGCTTGTGGTTGACCAAATAAGTAGATAGAAAGCGCACTTTGTCCACAAAATGTATACCTCTAAAACAACATGAACAGCAAGGGAATTTTCCTAGTCACATCTACTGTGTTCCAGTGAATAATGGATGAAAATGGAAAAAATAGAACATTTTGACATTTCACCTAATTTCTGTGAAATACTGAATGGGTCAACAAACTTCTTAAATACTGTTTTGAATACTTTAAAGGGTATAGTTTCATAGATGGAGTCATATATGGGGGTAACATACAGGCATCTCAAAGGCACGTCAAAACTGGACTGACCCTAATAAAATATGCAAATTTATCGTTGAAAGAATGTGAACAGCTTACTACCTAAATATGTGTAAGACCCGTTCAAATGACACAAAAAAATAAAAAGCAACATATAAAAAATTGATCAAGCTACAGTAAAATTATGGTAGAGCAGTTATATAAACTATTTGGTGTGGAATAACTATCAGGCTTACATGCAGACAGTTTTGAACTTTGAAAATGGAAAATTTTCCAAAATTTGGAGAATAAAGACAGAAAGAAATCACACCATGCTTTGCTGGTCTGAATACACTTTCAGTCATTAATCTCTAAATTGGCAGGTTTTATACTTCCTTTAGTTAGTAGATAAAGAACAGCACACATGGGCCTAGCCTGCTAGTCTGTGATTGGTTACATTTTTATTTGGATATTACTCCCTTTTACACAGGAATGTCCAAACCTTGGGTGTAGTCCCGGAAAGAGGCCCTTTTGATTATAACAGTACGTACTTGCATTTATCTCTATAAGCAAATATGTAGTGGCCATTTTAGAAACTCATTAAAAAAAAAAGTTATACAGGCAGCTTTTACGTGCCATGTGCAAAGGAGTACATGGTGTTATACTAGTACATTAAAATGGAGACACAAAGGATTACACATACAGTGGGGGGAAAAAAGTATTTAGTTAGCCACCAATTGTGCAAGTTCTCCCACTTAAAAAGGTGAAAGAGGCCTGTAATTTGACACCGATAATTTCCTCATTTTGGTCACTCATACAGTTTGAGGGTCTACCTATGATGTCAATACAGGCCGCTTCACAACTTTATTAAGTAGGAGAACTTGCACGAATTGGTGCTGACTAAATACATTTTCCCCACATGGATATAACCATTTGTTTGCAACCACAACACTCTTACATTAAATCTCCCTCTCCATGCAGCTACTTTAAAAAGGGTGCTTTTGCCCAGACGTGCCTTATCTGCTAAAAAGCAAATGTAAACAAATCAATGCTGAGGCTGAGATAGGAGAAACAAGCCAGAGCACAGAGCGCAAGCGGTAAGGTATCATGTGAAATGTTCCACTTTAATCATATATCACACTACAACTATTGGATTCCTGTATACAAAAGAACACAACAGCTTTCTTTCTCACAGACCTCTTGAAAGCATCCTTCAGCCTCTTGGAAAGCCTCCCTCAAGTTCCCTGTCATCAGATTAGCAGGATCTACTCAGATAATCACACAACAACTAGTGGATTCTGTACACAAAACCACAACAATATTTCTACCCAGTGCCTTGAAAGCCTTCTTCAGCTCTCACTTCATCAGATAAGAAGTGTGCATCCTGCGCAAGCCCCCTGCCAGTTCAGCTCTCGTCCACTCTGCCTGGTTCGTATCTAATCAAGTTTTTTAAGTAACAAGGCATAAGGCAGCTTACTCTCCCCCGCTGCAATTTTTTTAATCACATTATTTGAAAATGTTTAAACACCCTTTTTTTGGAGATCCCCCACGTCAACATTACTTTGGGGAAAAACCCCTTTAAGTCTCCCCCCCTAGTAATCACACACACTCACGCTGAGCAAGTTACCCCCAGGGCGTCATTCTTTTTCTGCACTCTGAACTCCTCAGTAATTACCCCAAACATGAAGATAATTTTCTCAGCTGTTTGGTTTTCTTACCCTTCTTTGCATTTTTAAATACCCTCCAACCCCCTTTATGCGTTGAAAAAAAAAGGCAGAAGTGCTAACCACTCAACAACATTGTAGCTACTCATAGCTCTTGAATTGTAGTTTACTTGACTTTAGTCAAACAAAAGTTGTTTATAAAAGAACTCGGGAGCGGCACCTGGGGGGGGAAAGGGCAAGGTTATGTAAACCCTGCGGACACATGCATGCGTTCAAACAAATTATACACAACCCCTTCTGAAGACAATAAAAGCTGAAGAAAACACAAAAGGAAATGCCCCGGGGAAAAACCCCCTTTAAACCCCACATTCACTGGCCGGGTGACCCAAATCTCCCTTTTTTAACATCTTTGTCAAAAAATGAAATTTTTAAGGGGCTTCACCTTTTGAATTGGCCAAATCCCGGATTGTTTTTCAGAAGGGGCCAAAAATCGGGGCCAAAAAGAATTCAACTGCTAAAAGCATATTCTCTTTTTTTCCCCTGCAAAATCAAAATTAATAAAAATTTTTTTTTTGAAAAACCCCAACAAACAGAAATTCCCAAAAAATATAAATTTGCATCCTTCCAGCATATATACTGTCTACCCAATTGTCCCTTAGGCTCTTGCTGTGATCACCCTCACTTGGGACAAATTCTAAAAAAACTAAATACACAGGGTGCAATCACAAAATCCCCCAGTAACTGCCCCTTAAAAGCCCGGTTTTGCAGCTAAGAGCTGGGATGACTCCTAAGGTCCTGGAGGGTTTTCACAGCATCTGGCCAACGACTGCAGTGCATAATCAGCATGTATGGGTGTACGTGATCCGCAAAGATGGAGTCATACCCCAATTGGTTAAAAAGACTTTCCACGTGCATGAGTGGGCCCAGAGAATGCCACAAAAACATTGCCCAGGCCATAACTCTGCCAACACCACCTTATGCTCTTCCAGTAACGGTTGCAGTATGTTGTTTCTCTGATGTTTCTTGTCTGACATGAACATCCATCCATTCGATGAAGCATGTCAGAATGTGACTTATTGGAGAAAGCAACCCTTTACCAATCAGCGGAAGTCCAATTCTGATATCACAGTGAAAATCAAAGCCTTAGGCCCAAAAGCCAATAATCATTCCTTTTTACAAATCTAATAAATTGCCCCTCTAACCCATCACCACAACGAGGGATGTGTGTGCAGACAGGCTATTGTACAACCTCCATACCCACCAAGGCAGTTCATAATGTGACTTTTATCATGAGCTATGCGCTACTAACGTTGAAAGAAGGAAGTGGTCATAATAATGTCATTTGGCTGTGTATGTAGAAATTGTCCAGTGCGCATTCTGATATACAGAAAGAAAAGCTCAAAATATCTGAAGTAGAAAATATTTGCATTCCAAGTATCCGCTGACAATTAAAAGTAGAGTAAGGCCCCGTTCACACGGCGGTTTTGGTCTTTGGCGTCTCCCGATGCGGGTTTGCGGCGTGGGCGTGGTCTCGGCACAGAAGGGGCGTGGTTTGGGGTGCGGCGTGCGCCGAGGGTTTGCCGCATGCAAATTTTAATAACAGGGGCAAACCCCCGCGGAGCCCTTTCCCAGCCGCGCGCACCCGGAAAGCACCGCGTGGCCGACGCGCAGAGCACTCCCTGTCAAGAATTGACAGGACAGTTCTTCACACGCGCGGCGTGTGAATATTAGCACGGTTTCCAATAGGAAACCATGTTAATAAACTAGGCGTGATTTGGCCGCGGGTTTGGCCGCGGGAACCGTGTCGGAACCCGCGGCCATAACCACGGCCAAATCCGCCGGTGAACATGCCCTAACAATCTGTACATAATGCTGTCACCTTAGTAGGCCTCTACATGAAGACACGAAACAGAGTACTAAAATAACATGTTTCGCAGGTACGGTACACTGAAAAACATTAAGCCTTATGGTGGAAAATAAGTATTTGGTCACCTACAAACAAGCAAGATTTCTGGATCTCACAGTCCTGGAACTTCTTCTTTAAGAGGCTCCTCTGTCCTCCACTCATTACCTGTAGTAATGGCACCTGTTTGAGCTTGTTATCAGTATAAAAGACACCTGTCCACAAACCCCAAACAGTCACCCATCCAAATCTACTATGGTGAAGACCAAAGAGCTGTCGAAGGACACCAGAAACAAAATTTTAGCCTGCAACCAGGCTGGGAAGACTGGAAATCGCAAATGGGAAGAAGCTTGGTGTGAAGAAATCAACTTGGGGGCAATAATGAAAAATGGAACACACACAAGCCCACTGATAATCTCCCTCCATCTGGGGATCCATTCAAGAGCTCACCACGTGGGGTCAAAATGATCACAAGTACGGTGAGCAAAAACCTCAGAACCACACGGGGGGACCTAGTGAATGACTTGCAGAGAGCTGGGACCAACGTAACAAAGGCTTCAATCAGTAACACACTACGCCACCAGGTACTCAGATCCTGCAGTGCCAGACGTGTCCCCCTGCTTAAGCCAGTGCATGTCCGGGCCCATCTGAAGTTTGCTAGAGAGCATTGGATGATCCAGAAGAGTATTGGGAGAATGTCATATGGTCAGATGAAACCACAGTAGAACTGTTTGGTAGAAACACAACTCATCGTGTTTGGAGGAGAGAGAATGTCGAGTTGTATCCAGAGAACACCATACCTACTCTGAAGCATGGGAGTGGCAACATCATGCTTTGGGGCTGTTTCTCTGCAAAGGGACCAGGATGACTGATCTGTGTACATGAAAAAATGAATGGGGCCATGTATCGTGAGAATTTTAGTGCAAACCTCCTTCCATCAGCAAGGGCATTGAAGATGAAAGTGGCTGGGTCTTTCAGCATGACAATGATCCCAAGCACACCGCCAGGGCAACGAAGGAGTGGCTTCGTAAGAATCATTTCAAGGTCCTGGAGTGGCCTAGCCAGTCTCCAGATCATAACCCCATAGAAAACTTTTGGAGGGAGTTGAAAGTCCGTGTTGCCCAGCGACAGCTCCAAAACATCATTGCTCTGCATGGAGGAATGGGCCAACATACCAGCAACAGTGTGTGCCAACTTTGTGAAGACTTACAGAAAACGCTGGACCTCTGTCATTGCCAACAAAGAATATATAACAAAGTATTAAGATGAACTTTTGATATTGACCAAATACTTATTTTCCACCATAATTTGCAAATAGATTCTTTCCAGATTCAAACAATCTAATTTTCTAGATTTGTTTTCTCATTTTGTCTCTCATAGTTGACGTCTACCTATGATGTCAATTACAGGCCTCTCTCATCTTTTTAAATGGGAGAACCTGCACAATTGGTGGCTGACTAAATAATTGTTTCCTCACTGTAAATATTTGATAATCTACCTACCAGAAAGAATTTCGGCTCTCACAGACCTGTTTGTTTT
Source organism: Phyllomedusa bahiana (assembly GCA_025379985.1). NCBI lineage: Eukaryota > Metazoa > Chordata > Amphibia > Anura > Hylidae > Phyllomedusa > Phyllomedusa bahiana. Next base: position 40,941 of record JAODAL010007778.1, on the reverse strand, counting down.
TCTTTAAGAAACCCTCCTACTCTGCACTCATTACCTGTATTAATTGCACCTGTTTGAAACTGTTTATCTTTATAAAAGACACCTGTCCAAACACTCAATCACACTTCAACCCCTCCACCATAGCCAACACCAAAGAGCTGTCTAAGGACACCAGGGACAAAGTTTTAGACCTGCACAAGGCTGGGATGGGCTTCAAGACAATAGACAAGCAGCGTGGTGAGAAGGCAACAACAAGATGACTGTCTATATTCCTCACTCTGGGGCTCCATGCAAGATCTCGCCTTGTGGAGTAAAGAGGATTCTGAGAAAGGTCAGAAATCATCTCTGAACTATAGGGGAGGACCTGGTCACTGACCTGAATAGAGCTGGGACCAGTCTCTCAAAGATCATCGTTAGTAACACACTATCATGGATTTATATCCTGCAGGGTACACATGGTCCCCCTGCTCACACCAGCACATACTTTCGGGGTGTTTTCCTGCAAAGAAGACAGGACGACTGCACCGTATTGAAGGGAGGTTGGATGGGATCAAATATTGCAAGATTTTGGCCAACAACCTCCTTCCCTCAGTAATAGCATTGAAGATAGGTCATGGCTGGATCTTCTAGCATGACAGTGACCTGAAACACTGTTCCCCTTTCTGTGCCACTCATTGCCTCCCACCCAGCCAGCCAGTACACTCTGCTCTGCACTGATGAGGAGCAAAGCTCCGAAACAACTTTCTGTAGATGAGTGATACTGGCTTGGCTAATATCCCCCTTTGCTTTTTAAAGTTTCAGTGAGTCTGAAGCAAATTGAGGATTTGTTACATCCAATAGAGGGCGCTTGAGCTTCTCAGCTCCTTTCCCATAATGCCTAGTGACCTGAAACACACAGCCAGGGAAACTAAGGAGTGGCTCTGTAAGAAGCAGTTCAAGTTCATGGAGTTTCCTAGCCAATCTCCAGACCTGAACCCAATTGAAAATCATTGGAGGGATCCGAAGCTCAATGTAGCCCAGCGACATCACCGAAACCTGAAAGATCTGGAGAAGATCTATATGAAGGAGTGGGCCAAAATCCCTGCTACAGTGTGTGCAAACTTGGTCAAGAACTACAGGAAAGGTCTGACCTCTGTAGTTGCAAACAAAGGTTTCTGTACTAAATTTTAAGTTTTGTTTTTCTATTGTATCAAATACTTATTTCATGCAATAAAATGCAAATTAATTATTTAAAAATAATACAATGTGATTTTCTGGATTTTTCTTTTTTTTAGATTCTGTCTCTCACAGTAGAAGTTTACCTATGATAAAAAATTACAGACCTCTCCATTCTTTGTAGGTGGGAAAACTTACAAAATCGCCAGTGTATCAAATACTTATTTTCCCCACTATATATTGACTTGTTTAACTTTTTATACCAGCTAATTGGTTGGCTTTATTTGCAGTAACAAAAATGTGATGTTGGCTAGGCCCCTCATTCATCAAAAGACACATTCTTTCCCAAATAGCCACTTACCCTTGTCGAGTGAGGCACAAAAAGTATCTAAAACATCAGCAAAACTTTTTGGCTGAAATGAGATGCACCAAAGTGTGCCCCGGCACATACATAATGGTAAACCTGTCTGTTTTAGATACATAACCACAGGTCAGACTTCAAAGGGAAATCACGATTTTCTTTGCACTAAGCATGAAAACTGGTAAAGCTCCCAGCAAACATGCTAAACATGTCCATAGCCTTCCATTGCTAGTGAAAGTGGATAAAAGATGCAAGAGTCTGTCTGGATCCCAGAAACTCACTCAGCTTTTATGCACACACACCGATTACAAGCAAACAGGTCACAGGTGAGGATGTTACATTTAGTAGCCATTCAAACTCATTTGTGTCAACTTCTGTGCATGTTATCAGGCCAAAATCACGAGGGTATGTAAACTCTTGATGAGGGTCATTTGGATATTTTTGGGTGTCATATGCATTTAATAGGAAAACACAGTAATTTGACAATAAATGGCTTCACCCGACCACTAACCACCTCGCCGCTGGTAATTCACATGTCAATTATCTCCCCCCTCGGCGTATTCGCCGAGCAGGGAGAGGAGACGTAATCCATAGTTCTCTATGAGAACTGTGGATTACCTTAATGACTGGGACATATTCCAGCCGTAATTTGCGCACTTCGGCGCGTAATTACGGACTGAAATACGTCCCATTTTAAGCCGTGTGAACATAGCCTTACTCCTCCTAGAAATTCGTGACCAATCTGTCAACTGGGTGTTATCAATTGGGAGGAGGAGGCGGGTTCCTGCACAGTTTGACACTGTGCAATTTGTGTCAAAGCTGGAATAGTAACACACATCTGACTGATTCAATTACACATTTCTTGAAGGAATAAGGCTATGTTCACACGGTGTTTTTGCAGGGAGTAATTACGCCCCGCAATTACACCGTGTGGACGGGGGTGGGGCGGGGGCGGGAGCGGGGGGCCGGCACCTCGCCGGCCCATAGACTTGTATTACCAGCAGCACGTATACGCCGCTAATAAATGACATGTCACTTATCTCCCCCCTCAGCGTATTCGCCGAGCAGGGAGAGGAGACGTAATCCATAGTTCTCTATGAGAACTGTGGATTACCGTAATGACTGGACGTATTCCAGCCGTAATTTGCGCACTCCGGCGCGTAATTACGGACTGAAATACGTCCCATTTTAAGCCGTGTGAACATAGCCTAACAGAGGAACAGCACAAGACAAGATTCTCCAGGATTGTTATTTCACAGGAAAGTAGAGCAGAAATGTCAGGAGATGTCAGAGGTTCTCGTTAAACAGATGTGATTGTTGAAGCCATCATGCCGCCTCTAAACAACTTTTCTCGTTCCCTTCTGTTGGGTTGTGACCCAGAAAAATTAGCTTATACGGGTTGTCCCATAAGGTCTACTTACAAAGACAGCTGAGTTTATAACTAAGACAAGTCTATAACTCAGAATACAAAGAGGAGCTCATTAGCAGCTTTAAATGTAAACTGTGAAATAGTGAGAATTACCATTCACCAGCAGGGTTTACTACATCTGTGTAAGAAAATCTCTGAAGTTTGGCTTTTGTTCTTTTGAAACATCTATGACTCAATGCCAAAGCCTCTATCCCTGATTTTTGACTAAGGCTCTGTCTACACTGCACAGAAAAACGTCCGTTTTTTCAGCGTTTTTCGTTTTCTAAAAACGCTGGAAAAAACGGCTGTAATCATCTCCCATAGACTTCTATAGTAAAACCCTCCTGCTGTTTTCACTGAGCTTCTTTTTTCTGCTCGTTTTTTTTACTGGTCGTATTTTGCAACATGCTCTAAAAAACACCAGAACAGGGCAGAAAATTTACTACAGGAGTCTATGTAAAGCGCTGGACGTCTTTTGGCGCGTTTTTTGGCGCGATTTTGCGCGGCGTTTTTTGCCGCGATTTTTTCAATGAAAACCCTCCCAGGAGAAATACGTTTTTTACGGATTTTGGCGCCAGAATACGTTTTTTACGGATTTTGCTGCCAGAATCCATTTTTTACGTTTTTTGGCACTAAAGTAATTTTTTTTACAGATTTTAGCGCCAATAACGTTATCTCGCCTCTGACGCTAAAAATACGTTTTTTTACGGATTTTGGCGCAAAAATCCGTTTTTTTTACCTTTTGACACTAAAATAATATTTTTTTACGTTTTGGCGCTAATAACGTTTATCTCGCTTTTGACGCCAAAAATACGTTTTTTACGGATTTTGGCGCAAGAATCCATTTTTTAGGGCTTTTGGGCAAAAATCCGTATCTTTACAGATTTTGGCGTAATAAAGTGATCTAGCTTTTGACACAAATAAATTACATTTTTACGGATTTCGGCGCCAGAATCCGATTTTTGACTGGTTTGGGGGCTTAGTTCAATATCTTTAAAAATTTTGGCGCTAATAAACTGATCTCGCTTCTGACACTAAAAATATTTTTTTTTACGGAATTTGGCGCAATAATGCGTTTTTTGGGATTTTGCTGCTAAAATCCTTTTCTTTACGGATTTTGACACTAATACAGTTATCTTGCTATATGGAAAGATAATGTGGGTTTTTGTGGATTTTGGTGCAAGAATCTGGTGCAAAATTTAATAAAGCAGTAGCACGCAGCAGCAGCACACAAAGGACAATGTATTCACAATGGCTACAGTGATCTAAAGGAAGTGACTACTTAACATGTTAACTCCACCTGTAGGGTGTAGCTTACATCCAATGGCTTAATTTGTGCATACATTAAAAAGCAGAGCAAAGACGCTCCAAAAAAACGCTCCAAAAAACGTTCCAAGAAACGAAAAACGCACCAAAAAACGTTCCAAGAAACGAAAAACGCACCAAAAAACGGCTGTTTTTTCAGCTGCTTTTGACAGGCAGTGGACAGAAAACTCAGTTTCATGAACGTAGTAATTCGTTTTCAGGTCGTTTTTTGTCCACTGCAGAGTAGACATAGCCTAACGGCGTGTGACACAAAGAAAAGTAACTGTTTAAGCAGTCACATTTAGGCTATGTCTACACAGCACAGGATTAAAAACTGCAAAAATCCAACTATAATCCAACCTGTGCCCATAGCCCACAATAGAAAATCTGTGCAGTACACAGCCTGGATTTTCTATTGTCGAAACATGTCCTATCTTCCAGCAGATTCCCATACAGTTAATGTACTGCGCTGGCGGGAAATTCGAAAAACGGCTGTGGTTTTAAGCGCAAATTTGCACCAAAAACTGCGGTCCTGCGATGTTAAAATGATGTCGTTTTGGATGGCAGTTTAATATTGCTGTGTCGACATAGACTTACAGGGTGTCTTGGCAGCATGCAAGTCTTTCTCTCTCGCAAGAAGCTTCCTATCATGATAAATCAAGCTCTGCTAGCACAAATTTATAGCCAGACCTCCTGCTTGAACAGTGTCATTGCTTTTCAGGAACCCTCCATCAGTAATGTCCCTATAACAGGCAAAGCTAGGAGGAGGTAGCAAAGCTGCAATGTCAGTCACTGCTGTAGAGCCACCCACAGCCTCCACAGGAAGTGTGTGCCTGATGACAGTCAGGTAAACAACCCCTTTAAGTGCAATTGAAGAAATCCATCAAATGCAACTATCAAATCTATCAAGTGCAAATGCAAGAAAGCCTTTCCTAAGTAGTTTTTTTTTCTCTTTAAGAAAGGCTTTTCTGCATTCATTTGACAGAATCCAATCTAGCTTTTAGTTTCCAATATATTATACATTAAACACCGGGAAATGCTCTAACCCTGCAAGCATAAAGCCTGCAGAGACATGTTATGTTCCTGTGAATCCAGCCCTAGGTACATGGATCAATGATCAATGTTTAGGAAAGAAGGGTTTTAATTTAGTCTTTTCCCTACTTTGACAAATGGTTTGAGATGTGCAAGCGCTGTGTTTGGTGACTTTAAGAATGAGCCCTCATAAGTGTCTTACAGCACATCAAAGAACATTTCTGCCGTTGCTATTCACTTTAGTGCCAGAAGGCCACTTCCTTCCTTTTATTTAGAAAAAAAGACCAAAACAAAATACATTGTCCTGCAACCATAAGAGCGCGTGAGACTGGCCCCAGAAACATATCTGCTCCATATCGATGTCATGATCTCCACTGGACAGGAAGTCTAGCAGTGGAGATCAGGGACTGATTGGTGGAAAGTCCATCAAGCACTAGCATTTTGCCTGCAAGCACGTAAAAGGAAACACTGAATGTCACAGCAGAAACATAGTAAACACAATGGCTGTACACAATCATCTGTACACAGCTCTGGACCGCACTTATGGCTTTTATTAACACCTTATCTCACTAAAATGGCAGACAAATACAAGTCAGCGCAGATTTATACTGCAGTCTATTGTTTCCAGAGGACCTCACTTAACTGCAAGGTACACAAGCAATAACCAGAAACGATGGCCTACATTAAACACTCGATTTCTTCCTGTGGGATTAAAAGTGCACTCATCTAATCCCCAGATTTTGTTTTCAACAATTGCCAACCATTCTAAAACCACAACATAGGCCAGATAAGCAGACTGTTTATGGACCCCGAATGGAAACTAGAAAATCATTGGAGAACCATAAACTTCAAAGGGCTGTTTGCAGGTTTTCCCACTCACATTTCTGTTAACCCCTCAGAGCACGTTCACACTGCATTTTGTACATGCAGAATAAGTGCTGAATCTGCATCTTAAAGGTATGTTCCCACCTTCCAAAAAACAGAATGGAGAGTCGTGCACAAGCGCAACCAGCTCTTCATTCTTAGCTGACACTTTCGGGGGCACATTCTCACCTCTGCGACCTGCACCTACCTTGGGGAGATAACCCCAAATGGTGGCATATGGATGGACTCTTTAACCCAGAGCAAGCAGGGGATTATGATGATTAGATTACAGATTCTACTAAATCATTTCCCACAAAACTATATATTAAAGATATGTTGCTCATTGCTCCGTCTGGGTAGGAGTAAAACTAAAAGATAAGCCTCATACTTACCTTCCGGACGCTCCTGTTCACTCCCGATGCGTTTATCCCAGCTGAAGCATGGAGCGTTCATCGTTAATGTGACAGATGCAGCCAATCACAGGCCACCATGTCACCTGCATATGATCTCTCTGGCCTATAATTGGCTGCCGTGGTCACGTGAACGATGAACGCTCCATGCTTCAGCTGGGATAAACGCATCGGGAGTGAACAGGAGCGTCCGGAAGGTAAGTATGAGGCTTATCTTTTAGTTTTATTCATACCCCGACGGAGCAACGAGCATGAATAGGTCCTGGAACACCCCTGCAATCTGCACAGCTCTTCCTGCTCTATAACATGCTATGGGCAGATCAGTTACAAAGGTTCAATTTAAGGTATGTTCACACAGTGTCACAGAAAAGCCAATGTGGAAACAGGGCAGAATCCATGTCTAAAATGTGCACCTTTCATGCAGATTTCAGAAATGGAGTGTAAAAATGCATAAACAGAATTTACCACTTTTTCACATGCGCATTAGCTCTGTTTTATTATAGAGTAATTGTATCCCCCCACAGTAATAGGTATGGTTCCCCTCAGTGCCCTTAGACAAGGCTCAGAACGGCAAGGCAGGAGCTGATGGCTCCCTGCTTGAACACAGGTTTCAATGACATGCACATCCTGAAGACACCAGAGTAGCTGAAAGTGAAACTTGCCTAGCAAAACAAGGCACCTGGCCTGAGGAATATGGACCCTAATGCCGTAGGCTAGCAATACCACTGGTTTGGGGAATTTTAGGTACTAGGAAAAACCAACCTCCTGGTCTGGATGGTGTCTCTGTGGAGGACAGTGCCAAATTTGTAGTTTCTTGCAGATTCCATGCTTTGTACACCTGCATACAGAAGGTATATGGAGATACAGTACATGACTGGGTGCATAGGACTTACAAATTCTAGGGGGATTACAGAGAACTGTATCCATCAAGGAGAAGCAGCTTTCTCCGATCACCACTGATTCAGACATGGCCTGGATATGGTCAGGGATGCCACTCAGCAGCAGTAGGTATGGCCTGTCAGTGACACTTCAGGATCTGCACCTCCGGCTTGCAGGCTAGGAGCGAACTCTGGATCAGAGTATTAGATTATTTTTGAAGAGTGCATTAACAAATGTTAATTACAAAGAAACACAGCATCAGTAACACTGCAGCCAGTCACCACTCTCAGCTGTCACATGGCAACACTTACTGGTATCACCGCTGGATTAGTAGCAATTAAGGCTACATCTACACAGCTAAAGTTAAAATATTGTCCGAAATCCAATGGTATTTTAACTTCGCTGGAAACCGCAGTCGAATCCGACAGGAACATGTTCTATCTTCCACCAGATGGATGGCGGCTTCAGTTGAAAACCTGTAGACTACAGCACGGATTTTCTATTGAGGTCAACACAGCGCTGTGGACAGTTGGATTTTCGTTGGATTCTAAATACTGAGTCCGCCGAAAATAAAACAAGAATCCAGTGCTGTGTAGACATAGCCTAAAGAAACTAGAAGCAGTTTTTTCTTACAAGCAACTTTCTCACCCATAGCTATCGGAAAAGTTCTTTAAAGGGAAACTACCATCAAAAGTTTTCTTTTCACGTCATCACGAGCAATGTTACTATTATATGGATCTTCCCAAATACATGACTTCCTGTTGTGTCTCTCTGACTTCCCCTCTGTCAACTATGATAGAATGGCAGTGAGAGGATTGCTGGATGGTTCTTCTTCCAAGCAAACTATGGCCTGAGAGGTGTGTAATCAGCAAATTCTGATAAGTGTGAAAAAACACCCTCCCCAGTGCAGAAAAAGATTAACCCATTATACTTTCATGTAATGCTCTCCGAACAAGACACCAACTTCGGCTCCTAACAAACAAGACACCAACTTCGGCTCCTAACAAACAAGACACCAACTTCGGCTCCTAACAAACAAGACACCAACTTCGGCTCCTAACAAACAAGACACCAACTTCGGCTCCTAACAAACAAGACACCAACTTCGGCTCCTAACAAACAAGACACCAACTTCGGCTCCTAACAAACAAGACACCAACTTCGGCTCCTAACAAACAAGACACCAACTTCTGCTCCTAACAAACAAGACACCAACTTCGGCTCATAACAAACAAGACACCAACTTCGTCTCCTAACAAACAAGACACCAACTTCGGCTCCTAACAAACAAGACACCAACTTCGGCTCCGAACAAACAAGACACCAACTTCAACTCCGAACAAACAAGACACCAACTTCAACTCCGAACAAACAAGACACCAACTTCAACTCCGAACAAACAAGACACCAACTTCAACTCCGAACAAACAAGACACCAACTTCAACTCCGAACAAACAAGACACCAACTTCAACTCCGAACAAACAAGACACCAACTTCAACTCCGAACAAGACACCAACTTCAACTCCGAACAAGAAACCAAATTCAGCCCTGAAGAAGAAACTGAATGCATAAGAAACCAGCTTCCACACAACTTCAATGCCGAATAAGAAACCAACTTCAGCCCCGAATAAGAAACCATCTTCAGCCTCCTGAAGAGATCTCGCCCAGCGTCCTCTTCTTTTTCTAGTGTTAGTAATCAGCACATCGCTTGAAGGCTGGGTTCACACTTTGTATTTTTTTTCTGTGCTTTAGATGCATTTAAAAACTCTCCAAAAACGCAGACTATAAAGGCACAAGTGGTTTATCACAATTGCAAGATTTTAAAGATGCAAGTTTTATAATTAACTCAGACTTGTTAAGTTCAGTAAAAAACTCGAGTGGTTTTCTGAAAACACAGTGTGTGAATACTGCCTAATAAAGACGGCACATGACATGCCACTCTATAACCAGACCTGGTTCTACTGAATTGAAGCTGGCACCGAGTTTACAGAAGCTGGCAGCCCAGTGCCAGGTCATCTCTGGCAAGTTGTGGCACCAGTAAGTAAAGTTGCAGTCTCTCTTATGGCAGAAGTATCGTACACTACACCCTGGCACTGGGTACGGATGCGCATAGGGATGCCCTGGCTCTACCATCCACCTGTGGAGGGCACACTCACCGCTCGTCTGCTCGGACAGAGTGGAGACGGAGGTCTGGCCCATGGCTTCTCTTCCAGGAGGGGCTCTTTGTCCAGCTCTCAGGCGGCTCTCAGGCTCCGCTGGCCGTACATTCCCAGCACAAGTAATCCCGGGCTCTCATGTCCTCGATGCGCTGTAGTTAGCTGTGGCCAGCTCGGTGTCCAGCACAGCCTGATGCAGCCAGGGCTCCGGCATGAATGCCTGTCATTCCTGCAGCAGATTACTGCGGGTCACAGGTCACACAGACACGCTCCCTCCCTCCTCCGCTCTCCCGCCCACTGCCCCTTCTCCGGGGCTGCTTACCTCCGCCGCTCTCCCGCCCCTTCTCCGGGGCTGCTTACCTCGTCCTATAGTGCTCCCTGCCCCTTGCTTTCCGCTTCTAGGTTTCCTACTAGTTGTTACCTCGCTCCCTCTTCTCTGTCAGTCCTCCCCTCATGTTATCATCCTCTGGCTTCTTCTCTGCAGACACGTTAGGGGTTTATGTGACTGTACATTGTTCCTTCACTATCTCCTAATGTCTGTGTAGGAGCCCTGAGCAGTTATGTGGCTGCCCGCTCACACTTATTACATAAATGGTGTAAAGCATCAAATATTGCCCCGCTCTGCCTGTCATACATCCTCCCCTCATGCTATCCTCTGGCTTCTTCTATGTCACCGTACATTGTTCCTTTACTATCTTCTAGTGTCTGTCTTGATTCTTGAACAGTTATGTGGCTGCCCAGTTACACTTACTACATAAATGGTGTCTGAGGTAAAAAATTAACGGTGACATGTATGAACAGGGCTGCGACAGAAGACTGGCTTATTTTCAGCCAAAAAACCAGCACAGCCCCGTTTGTTATATTTTTAACCAGGCGCACTCCAGTATCAGGCACGTTACAGAGTGCCAGCGGCACTTCGTAATGCGCCTAAGAATGGGTGTGCAGGAGGCGGGGTGCACTACAACCGTAAGAAGCTACACATTTATAGCTTCAGTACAGCAAAACCAGGCGCATTACTGCTGGAACAGGTAAACCAAGTTAAAAGTGGTCTACCTGAGCCTGAAGTGTTGCTTTGTAGCTAGAAAGCACTAAATCTGTGACCCACAGTAGACGGATTCTACACTACAAATGCATGCAAAAAAAAATGGCGCTTGGGTGCAAAAATACATACATGTCGCCAAAAATGTCCTCCTCTATCTCAGTCATACATCCCCCCCTCATGTTATCCTCAGGCTTCTCTGCAGACACATTAGAGGTTTATGTGACCATACATGGTTCCTTCACTATCTCCTAGTGTCTGTGTATGAGCCCTGAGCACTTATGTGGCTCTTTGCTTACACTTGGGCTATGCTCACACGTCTTATTCATGGCGTAATTCCAGGACGGATTTCGCCAGCAATTACGCCGTGTGCTCGGGTGGGTGGGGGACGGCAGGTCGCCGGCCCCATAGACATTCATTTTCCCAGCGCGTATACCGCCGTTATAACTGACATGTCACTTTCTCCCCGCTCGCCGTATTTCGCGAGCGGGGAGAGGAGACGGAATCCATAGTTCTCTATGAGAACTGTGGATTACCATAATGACTGGGACGGATTTCACCCGTAATTCGCGCAGTACAGCGCGAAATACGGGCTGAAATCTGTCCCAAAATAAGCAGTGTGAAAATAGCTTTACAGTATATATGGTGTCTGAGGTAAAACAGCAAAAGTTGCCTCGCTCTCCCTGTCATACATCCTCCCCTCATGCTATCGTCATCTGGCTTCTTCTCTGCAGACACATTAGGGGTTTATGTGACTGTACATGGTTCCTTCACTATCTCCTAGTGTCTGTGTATGAGCCCTTAGCAGTTATGTGGCTGCCCGCTCACACTTATATACGGTATCTGAGGTAAAACATCAAAGGGTGACATGTATGAAACTGGCCAACACACCAGTTCTAGTGTAGAATGCAACAATATATATGAACCTGTTGTATATGGGTTCATAAATCTGGCGTGTGGTATGTGTTGCATAGCATATCTTTTAAAAAGTGCAGTGTTTGGTGTACGACTGTTCATACATCTATAAAACAGGGATCCAACAGGTTTTTTGGCCCAAAGCACACCAGAAAACTGGCACAGTCCTGTTCATATATGTCGTCCTTCATTCCCCACTGTGCAGAGGTGTACAGTAAATTTGTCCCCTGTAGCGACTACAGAGGACCCTCCAAAGGGTGTGTCCATACAACAAATGTCAAAATACTCTTTGGATTCTGAATCTATTAATTATTAGTATTTTGATGCATTTTTCAATGCGGATTTACAGTCAGAAAATTATTCCATCTCTAAGGGGTTCTGGATGTAGGTCCAACATAGAAATGTTTGGGGTGGATTTTTTTTTCCTGGAATACAGCGGATTATTGAACTTGGATTTTCTTGAGGTCGTATTTCAAAACCGCCATTTTTTCAAAAAGCGAATCGTGTAAACTACAACTCGGGTTTTCAATTGAGGTCTATGGAAATGGTTTACAGCTAGATCTTGATGGTTTTTAAAAACTGAATCCACGTGGATTTCCAACTGGAAATCCATACGGTGTAGACCGATCCTAAGGATGTGTTCAGGCAGTGGTTTTGAGTGCAAAATTAAACTTTGACTCCAAAAAGGACATACACAGTTTTGGTCTCCATCAGAAGTTTTCCCAGCGTATACACTAAACGGATGAACGTGGTGTGTACCTAGCATTCTAAAACTAAAAAAGTGTCAAAATCCACTACTACTTTTTAAAGTTAAATGTCTAAAATCTGCATGGAAAGGTACGGATTTTAGATGCAGATTCCACATTGTTTCCGTGTCAGGACTGTTACATGAACTTACCGTAACTTGAGAAAATAGAAGAGCAAGGCTAGGTTCTCATCTGCATCAGTTGTTCCATTTAGAACCTCCATCGAGAATGATGGAAAAAAAATAGCATAGCATTCTGTGTTATTGCTTCTGTTAAAACGAGCGACACCATGGTGGAAACCTGACAGACCTTATTGTAGTCAGTGGAGTCTGTTGAGCATCATTGGTGTCCCCTGTAAAAAGGGAATCGGTATCCCCTTTGCGATCAAGGTTCTGAATATCCTTTGCTGATGTGAACCACACTTAAAGGGGTTTTCTCACTCCAAACATTATATCGATAATGATGGGGAAAGTAAGAATAAATGATTACCTAAGTAATTTAGTATAGCAGCTATTAGCTAATTTGTGTGTGTCTAAAGCTATATCTGTACCCTGGGGTTGGGCCACGCCCCCGTGCTGTTATTGGCTGCCTGCATTTAGTTCAACCTCTGGTCGGGATACGCCCCCTGTGCTGTGATTGGCTGTCCTTTGCTCTCTGTGCTCACTCCCCCCTGAGCTGGGTGAAACATGCTGCCTGTACCTCTGCTTTGATGTGAAGGATCTGATAAATTACTGTCTCTTTAGCTGCTTTAGGCACTCCCCCCACCCATATAACACACCCTTATACATTCTTCTCCTCCCCCACCCATATAACACACCCTTATACACTCTGCTCCCCCATCTATATAACACACCCTTATACTCTCTGCTCCCCCTAACCATATAACACACCCTTATACACTATGCTTCCCCATCCATATAACACACCCTTATACACACTGCTCTCCCCACCCATATAACACAACCTTATACATTCTTCTCCCCCTACTAATATAACACACCCTTATACACTTTGCTCCCCCATCAATATAATACACCCTTATACTCTCTGCTCACCCAACCCATATAACACACCCTTATACACTATGCTTCCCCAACAATATAACACACCCATATACACTCTGCTCCCCCCACCCATATAACACACCCTTATACACTCTGCTTCCCCCACTCATATAACACATCCTTATACACTCTGGTCCCCTCCATCTTTATAACACACCCTTATACACTCTGCTCCCCCCTCTACCTCCTGCATGAAAAAAGAGGAGGCAGCAGAGTGCATTTTTCACATTTGTATCATCAATTCAGATGTCAAAATATCCCTGTGCCTTCCTGGTCTCATCAGGTTTGGAATTTAATGCATTTTATGTAATATTAGGGTCTGTATTTATACTTGTTTACACCAATGCAGGTGTTCTGGTTACAAGGATTTCTTGTGAAGCATGGGAGAGAGGTGACTACAACAGCTCCCCAGGCATGAAAACTGACCATGTCAGGAGGTCTGGAGAGCTGTGACATCCACACAGAATGAACTTTAGGACTTGGGAGGGAGCAGAAACAGGGAGAGGTCGTGATGATGTCACCTTTAGTCAGTAAGGGAAGAAACGCCTACTGGGAGGAGATCCCCGCCCCTGGATTTGAAAATCTAAGCCACAGAAACAGTACAGATGCCTGCAAAAGACTGTAAAGAGAAAATCCCATTTAGCCTTCTTCACACCTAATCTTTTTATAGCATTTTATTTCTGAAAAAAAAGACTCAAAGTCTGCATGCGGTGTTTTTGCTGTTTTTGTACCATTTCTTGCAAAACAGTGTGTATTGGTACATGATTTTTTAATGCATTTTTTGGGGTGTATTTTTCCTCATCACAAATCAAGTGATCATCACATGATTTGCAATGTGGAAAAATGCACACATGCATTTTTTTCTGCAGAAAAAAACGGTGGAGCTCTGTGGGGATAAAACACCACAAACTACCTGAAAAAACACTATGCATGCTGTATTTTGAAAAAACTGTCACTGACCAATACAGCACCCAGAGTGAAAATGTCTACAGTGAAGAGGGGACTCTGGGATGCTGGCCTTCAGGGCAGAGTGGCAAAGAAAAAGCCATATCTGAGACTGGCTAATAAAAGGAAAAGATTAATATGGGCTAAAGAACACAGACATTGGACAGAGGAAGACTGGAAAAAAGGGTTATGGACAGACAAATCGAAGAACATTTATGAGACGCAGAAGAAAGGAAAAGATGCTAGAAGAGTGCCTGACGCGCATCTGTCAAGCGTGGTGGAGGTAATGTGATGGTCTGGTGTTGCTTTAGTGCTGGTAAAGTGGGAGATTTGTACAAGGTAAAAGGGATTTTGGATATGGAAGGCTATCACTCCATTTTGCAACGCCATGCCATACCCTGTGGACAGCGCTTGATTGGAGCCAATTCCATCCTGCAACAGGACAATGACCCAAAGAACACCTCCAAATACTGCAAGAACTATTTTGGGAAGACGCAGGCATCTGGTATTCTATATGTAATGGAGTGACCAGCACAGTCACCAGATCTCAACCCCATTGAGCTTTTGTGGGATCAGCTTGACCATATGGTACGCAAAAAGTGCCCATCAAGCCAATCCAACTTGTGGGAGGGGTGGTGGAAGCATGGGGTAAAATTTCTCCAGATTACCTCCGCAAATTAACAGCTAGAATGCCAAAGGTCTGCAATGCTGTAATTGCTGCAAAGGGTGCATTCTTTGACAACAGCAAAGTTTGAAGTAGAAAATTATTATTTCAAATAGAAATCATTATTTCTAATCTTGTCAATGTCTGGACTATACTTCTATTCATTTTGCAACTCATTTGATAAATAAAAGTATGAGTTTTCAGGGGAAACACAAAATTATCTGGGTGAATCCAAACTTTTGAACGGTAGCGTATATGTTTCTTATGGAGTAATGGCTTCTTCCTGGCAGAGTGGCCTTTCAGCTCATACTGATACAGTACTCGTTTCACTGTGGATAATGACACAATCTTACCAGCTTCCGCCAGCATCTTCACAAGGTCTTTTGCTTTTGTTCTTGGGTTGATATGCACATGTCGAACCAAAGCACGTTCATCTCTGAGACACAGAACCCTTCTTCTTCATGAGCGGTATGATGGCTGGACATTTCCATCCTGTTTGTACTTGCGTATAATTGTTGGTACAGATGAATGAGGCACCTTCAGGTATCTGGAAATTGCACTCATTGATGATCCAGACTTGTGAAAGTCCACAATTCTCTTCCTGATATATTTGTTGATTTATTTTGGCTTTTCCATGATGTTACACACAGAAGCAGTGTGTTTCTCATGTACAGTAAAATACATCCACAGGTGTATCTTTAACTCAGATGTTGCCAATAAACCTGAATCAGAAGCTTCCAAATACACGACATCATCATATGGGCTGTCCCAAATTCTTTAAAGGAATAGTAATCCTTTTGACTTTGCAGAAAGTAATAAAAAATGCCTTAAACAATTCTCTCTCTTTCATTATTCTGACATTTGGCAAATGTAGCTAATTTTGGTAATCCTAATTGACCTAAGGTAAGGTTTATTCTGATTTCATGTCAGATAGTGAATAAAAAAACATGCATATGTGTCATTTTATATAATGTATGTAAGCTTCTGGTTTCAACTGTACATGCATACATTTTAGTAGAGTTTTTTCAAGTGTTTTTTGAACAGGAAATTAGGAGCTGGTCACAGCAAGAACAGTTCAGGATTTCAAGAAAGTCTTAAGATAGCTACTTACAACTAAATACTATTAATACTTATGTAGCCATGTAAAGCATCTGGATCCAGTCTGATGGCAACTTTGGGATCAGCAATTAAATCTTCCTTTAGAGCATATTGGTTCTTTCCTTATGGGTTCCAAAGTCTTTATCAATAGAGAGGGAACAAAGCTTAAATATTACCTATCCCCCTCCCTTTATCCACATATTTCCCCACCCTTGGTTGAACTTGATGGACATATGTCTTTTTTCAGCCATACTAACTATATAACTTCAATTGACCACCAAATCATCAGAGGGATACTCAGAAGTCAACTTCTCCAGTACTCCAAATTTTCCGAAAAGAAGGGAACAACCATATATCTCGAAGTGACCTACAATTCACAGCTAGAGGTACTAAGAAACAATTCTAGAAAACGACATAATATCCTACACAAGGATATCAGTCTGCTAACAATATACATGGACCCTCCCCTGCTATGTCATTTGCAGCCTTCAAATTTCAAAGATATTGTAATTGAAAGTTCATTGCCATCCAATACACAAAAAAGAACCTGTCATGGCTGGCCCCTCTCCCCGCGGTTCGGGTGACAGGCGCAGCCGTGACCCCCTTGCTTCCCCGGCTGCGGGGACGAGTGGTGCCGCTGTCCGCATGTCGGGCAGCGGGCTCACTCGCCCCCCTGGGAGCACTGACTTACCCGGCCACGCTCCTGTCTCCGTGCACTCCTCGGCCGGCTGCTGTGCGCGCTACCGCCGTCTAGGGCACGCGCGCGGCAGCTCCCTGAGATTTAAAGGGACAGTGCGCCGGTAATTGGTTTAGCCGGCCGCTGACCCTATATAACGGCACCGCCCCCGTTTTGTCCTTGCCGGATCTATTTGTGCCCTGTGCCATAGAGAAAGCGTTTCCTAGTGCGTTCCTGACCTATCCGTGATTCCGACCTCCTGCTATGTCCTCTGACCACGAACCGCCTGCACGTTCGCCAAGTACTGAGACGCCTCCGTAGTAACCACTTGTATGCCAAACTGGAAAAATGCCTATTTCATCAGACCAGTTTACCGTTCCTGGGCTACATTGTCTCGGATAAAGGGCTGCGTATGGATCCAGCTAAATTGTCTACTGTTCTATAGTGGCCTCGCCCTGTCGGCTTTCGGGCTATTCAACGCTTCCTGGGGTTTGCCAATTATTATAGACAATTTATTCCCCATTTTTCCATGCTAGTAGCACCGATTGTGGCGCTTACCAAGAAAAACGCAAATCCCAGACTCTGGTCCCCGGCGGTCGAGAAAGAGTTTACTGAACTAAAGTCTGCTTTCGCCTCTGCTCCTATTCTGTCTCGCCCAGATCAGGAGAAGCCGTTCTCATTGGAAGTGGATGCCTCGTCCATGGGGGCAGGGGCGGTCCTCTTGCAAAAAGGACCTAGGGGCAAGTCTCTCACATGCGGATTCTTTTCCAAGATGTTCTCGCCGGCTGAGAAGAATTACGCTATCGGGGACCGTGAACTATTGGCCATCAAGCTGGCAATGGAGGAGGGGCGCCATCTTCTAGAGGGGGCTTGTCATCCCATCGACATATATACAAACCATAAAAACCTCCAGTATCTTCAGACGGCGCAACGTCTCAATCCCCGGCAAGTGAGATGGTCTTTGTTCTTTATTCGCTTCGACTTCCGAATTCACTTTCGCCCGGCAGACAAGAACATCAAGGCCGATGCACTTTCCCGAGCTTCAGATACTATCGGCGAAGAACCAGGTCCGCAGCATATAATACCCCCTGAACGTTTGATCCACGCTGCCCCGCTGGACCTCCACCAGTTGCCCCCGGGCAAGACATATGTACGCCCGGCGCTCCGGAAGAGAATCCTCAAATGGGGCCATTGCTCTCGAATGGCAGATCATCCCGGGCTCGGAAGACATACCAGTTAATCTCCCGGTTCTATTGGTGGCCGGCGCTTGCAAAGGATTCAAAAGATTTTGTGGAAGCCTGTGTTATCTGTGCCCGAAACAAGTCTCCTCGGCAGAGCCCATCTGGTTTACTTCTGCCCCTGCCGACTCCTGATTCCCCATGGTCTCAAATATCCATGGATTTCATCACCGACCTCCCACCGTCTGCGGGTAATACTGTAATCTGGGTGGTCGCGGACCGCTTTTCTAAAATGGCCCATTTTGTTCCGTTGCCTGGTCTGCCCACGGCGCCACAGCTCGCCACTCTCTTCTTTGAACATATTTTTCGTCTACACGGCCTCCCGTTACACATAGTCTCGGACCAGGGAGTCCAGTTTGTTTCCAGGTTTTGGCGTGCTCTCTGCTCTCGTCTTCAAGTGAAGCTGGACTTTTCCTCGGCCTATCATCCTCAGTCCAACGGCCAGGTAGAGAGGATTAACCAGATCCTTGGCACATATTTACGCCACTTTGTTTCGGGTCGACAAGACAATTGGGCAAGTTTATTACCGTGGGCTGAGTTTTCTTATGATTCATTGGACTCGGACTCGATGGGCTCTTCACGTTTCTATGTGGTCTATGGGTTACATCCCCGCCCACCACTCCCCCTGCCTACATCTTACGAAGTGCCTGTGGTAGATTACCAGGTCCGGGATATATCGGCCATTTGGGAGTAGACTCGCCAGTCCTTGCAGCGTGCTGTTGTTCACATGAAGAGCCAGGCGGACAAAAAGAGAAGATCTCCGCCGACCTTCGTTCCGGGAGGCAAAGTATGGCTGTCCGCTAAGTACATCCGGCTCAAGATTCCAAGCTACAAGCTGAGTCCACGCTTCTTGGGTCCATTTGAGGTCTTAGGACGAATTAACCCTGTGGCCTATAAGCTCCGGCTCCCTCCTTCTATGCGTATCCCGAATTCCTTCCATGTCTCCCTATTGAAACCTGTGGTCCTTAACCGCTTCTCTCGGAAGGTCGCCTCTTCCCCCCCTGAGGCGGAGGCCTCCAATGTGTTCACAGTCAAAGAGATTCTGGCTATGAAAATTATCAGAGGGAGGCAATATTTTCTTATCGACTGGGAGGGATTCGGGCCGGAGGAGAGATCCTGGGAGCCGGAGGACAACACCTTGGACCGTAATTTAGTTTTAAGATTTCTTTGTTCCAGAAGGAGGGGGAGGCTTAAGGGGGGGGGGGGGTCCTGTCACGGCTGGCCCCTCTCCCCGCGGTTCAGTTGACGGACGCAGCCGTGACTCCCTTGCTTCCCCGGCTGCTGGGACGAGTGGCGCCGCTGTCCGCATGTCGGGCAGCAGGCTCTCGCCCCCCCTGGGAGCACTGACTTACCCGGCCACGCTCCTGTCTCCGTGCACTCCCTGGCCGGCTGCTGTGCGCGCTACCGCCCTCTAGGGAGCACGCGCGGCAGCTCCCTGAGATTTAAAGGGACAGTGCGCCGGTAATTGGTTTAGCCGGCCGCTGACCCTAATGGCACCGCCCCCGACTTGTCCTTGCCGGATCTATTTGTGCCCTGTGCCATAGAGAAAGCGTTTCCTAGTGCGTTCCTGACCTATCCGTGTTTCCGACCTCCTGCTACGTCCTCTGACCACGAACCTCTGCCGCCTTTCCTGACCTTATTGCCCGTCCACGACTACTTCTACGTCTTACGATTTGGTACCACGTTCACCCTTGGCCGCCATCGCAAGCAAGTCACACCAGTGGTAGCGACCTGGTAGTTTCCCGCCGCAGCAAGTCCATCCCGCTTTGCGGCGGGCTCTGGTGAAAACCGGGTGCTACTTAGACTCCGCTCCCTGGTACGGCTTACACCATCGCTTGCGCTGGTCCAGAGGATCCACTACCGTCTACCGTAACAAAACCTACCCCTGCCATGTAAGGAAATGCAAAACCTGTGCTCATGTCATTACCACACACAGGATAAGGATCCTCAACAAACAGCAGTATTATAAGATCCAGAGGACATGTATTTACTCTACATCCAATATTGTGTACCTGATTCTGTGCACTAAGGAGGACATGTATGAAAACTGTCTATGTCTAAGACTTTCTTTGTTGCATAGAGCAACCAATCAGAGCCCCCATTCATTTTTTCAGAGCACTATATGAAATAAAAGGGGAGCTCTGATTGGTTTCTATGGATAACAAAGGAGGTCTTAGACCTAGACAGTTTTCATGCATGTCCCCCTTAATATTTAACATAATTTCTTTTTGTTAGCCATTAAAAGGTATCATATTGAAGGTTAGAACATAAAGAAATTTTAACTGCCAATCATTTCTAACATGTTTACATCTCATTTAATGTATTTCCTGTTTTTGAAACCTATGTAACATGAAACTATGTCCTTGGTTCACACACATGTATATGACAAGAATACTGTATTGTACATTTTGGCAGTTTTAGTAAAAACATGTTAAAAAGGTATCATATCTTTAAGACTGCTACTTTTTTTTAGCTGGCTAAACTTTTTCTGTTTTAAGTTTATCATACACTTTAAAGACTGTCTAGTCTAAGCTTACACTGTCGAATTATTAGACATTGATAAATATGCCCCAATATTTGTAGGTACATGCATTTTTAAGTACAATTGCCCTATACAAATGGACTCTCACATCTCTTGTTTGATCTGTTAAAAGCTTTTGTCTATAATTATACTCTATACATTAGAAAGTTCTTTCTCGGTGTATATGTTGCAATCAGCATTGATTTCAGGAATGAAGTTGTAACTAGTGTTGATCGAACCGTTCTAGAAAAGTTAAGTTCTAGTAGAACTTCTTGAATTTTTAGAACTCGAACCAAACATTTTACTTTTCGTTCGAGTAAAATTATAGTTCGACACGCCATTTTCAGTTTTGTTTTCAGCGGCTTTCTGCACTTTTGGCGGCCATCCAATCACCTTTCTGCACTTTTTGGAGGCCATCCAATCAGTGAAGAGTACAGAGAAGAGTCAAAAACGTCATATCTGAGGTGTAGGGCTCTCACTGGCTGCTAAAATCACATTAGCATGTTATATATATTTCCTTGTGAACGCCATTTTCAGCTCACTCTCTATACTATACAAACTGCTCTTAGTTAGTTACATAGCATTTTCCTCTCCATTGACAACAATAGTTAGGGAGTTTGGTATTGCTGGCTGCATCTTTCCCACAACTAGAAGCTGTTATTTGGCGACATTTGCAGGCTCACATAACGCCTAACTCTTATATACATGGATATATATTATACAGAGTGCTTGGATATGTTAAATCATACTCAGTGCCCAAAAGTTCAGTTTTTGCAGTTTTGGGGGTTCAGTAATTGTATTTCACACCGTCTCCAAATTTCCTATGTGTTAAAGAGACCTTTGGGCCCCCTCAGGATGGAGGCCCTCGTAGCAGCTGCTACCTCTGGACCTCCTATAGCTATGGCCCTGCTTGCAAGCTGTCCTCATCTTTTCAGTTAGTCATTGAAAGGAATTAAGTACTTTAGCCTCTCAATTTTTTTTTGTCACTATTAGAGCCAAATTTTCTTCATTAAGTTGTTCCACGTATCCAGTTTACTGTTATGGATGGTAATTACAGCTTCTCCTCACCTGTATAGGTATAAAAATTAACTAGAACATCTTCTCCCATTGACTTTAATGGGGTTTGAGTTCAAGTTCTAGTTCGAATAGAGCCTCGAACCAAACTCACTAAAGTTCAATGTTCTAATCGAACTAGAACTTTTTACTGCTTGCTCATCTCTTGTTGTAACCAATCACAGCCACTAGAATTGGGTGACAGTTGTATAATACAATGTCACCTGAAAATTATGATGTGGACACAGCTAATGTGGCCATGCCATCACTATGGTGAAAATTGGTGAGAATTACATACAGTCATGTCCAAAAGTATTGAGAATGACACAAATATTATCTGTTCACAGGATCTGTTACCCACTGGTTTTTATGTGTGTTTGTCAGATGTTTTTATCACATACAGAAATACAAGTGCAATCATATTATGATTAACAAAAGCTTTTATTGACAGTTAGAATGAGTTAATGCAGCAAGTCAATATTTGCAGTGTTGACCCTTCTTCTTCAGGACCTCTGCAATTCTCCCTGGCATGCTCTCAATCAACTTCTGGACCAAATCCTGACTGATAGCAGTCCATTCTTGCACAATCAATGCTTGCATTTTGTCAAAATTTGTTGGTTTTTGTTTGTCCACCCGTCTCTTGATGATTGACCAGAAGTTCTCAATGGGATTAAGATCTGGGGAGTTTCCAGGCCATGGACCCAAAATCTCTATGTTTTGTTCCCTGAGCCATTTAGTTATCACCTTTGCTTTATGGCAAGGTGCTCCATCATGCTGGAAAAGGCATTGTTGATCACCAAACTGCTCTTGGACGGTTGGGAGAAATTGCTCTTGGAGGACATTCTGGTACCATTCTTTATTCATGGAGGTGTTTTTAGGCAAGACTGTTAGAGAGCCGATTCCCTTGGCTGAGAAACAACCCCACACATGAATGGTTTCTGGATGCTTTACAGTTGGCATGAGACAAGACTGGTGGTATCGCTCACCTTGTCTACTCCGAACAAGCTGTTTTCCAGATGTCACAAACATTCGGAAAGGGAATTCATCAGAGAAAATGACTTTACCCCAGTCCTCAGCAGGCCACTCCCTGTACCTTTGGCAGAATATCAGTCTGTCCCTGATGTTTTTTCTGGAGAGAAGTGGCTTCTTTGCTGCCCTCCTTGACATCAGGCCTTGCTCCATGAGTCTCTGCCTCACAGTGCGTGCAGATGCACTCACACCTGCCTGCTGCCATTCCTGAGCAAGCTCTGCACTGCTGGTAGCCCGATTCCGAAGCTGAAACACTTTTAAGAGACGGTCCTGGCGCTTGCTGGTCTTTCTTGGGTGCCCTGGAGCCTTTTTGGCAACAATGGAACCTCTCTCCTTGAACTCCTTGATGATGTGATAGATTGTTGACTGAGGTGCAATCTTTCTTAGCTGCGATACTCTTCCCTGTTAGGCCAGTTTTGTGCAGTGCAATGATGACTGCACGTGTTCTTTAGAGATAACCATGGTTAACAGAAGAGAAACAATGATGCCATGCACCAGCCTCCTTTTAAAGTGTCCAGTGGTGTGATTCTTACTTAATCATGACAGATTGATCTCCAGCCCTGTCCTCATCAACACCCACACCTGTGTTAATGGAGCAATCACTGAAACGATGTTAGCTGGTCCTTTTAAGGCAGGCCTGCAAGGAAGTTGAACTGTGTTTTGGGGTAAAAAGTTCATTTTCTAGGCAACTATTGACTTTGCAATTAATTGCTGTTAAGCTGATCACTCTTTATAACATTCTGGAGTATATGCAAATTGCCATTATAAAACCTGATGCAGTAGACTTTGTAAAAATTAACATTTGTATCATTCTCAAAACATTTGGCCATGACTGTAGATGTAATAGGGATAGAAAGTCATTATGCAGCATACACAGATCATCATTTTGGTGTACAAAATGCAATTTAACCCCTCACCGACA
The DNA here is from genome assembly GCA_025379985.1 of Phyllomedusa bahiana. Taxonomy (NCBI): domain Eukaryota; kingdom Metazoa; phylum Chordata; class Amphibia; order Anura; family Hylidae; genus Phyllomedusa; species Phyllomedusa bahiana. Next base: position 17,479 of record JAODAL010007778.1, on the reverse strand, counting down.
TTGGAAGTATGAGTATGTCCCAACGACACGATCCAGCTTTGTTAGTTGCTAATTGCAGCTAACAGCCGTCGGTTACAGCGCAGGATGGTGCCAGCGCCATCCTGCATTGTTTTACGCCACAGACAGGAAGTAGTAAAACCGCCATTACAGTGCATTAGGCTGTAAAAGCGAACATGCCCCCTAGTGGGGAAGCCCCCTAGGGGGACTGAAAGTTAAAGTAAAAAAACAATGTTTTAAAGTGTAAAAAAAAAGTTCAAATCACCCCCCTTTTGCCATTTTACAAATAAAAAAATTTAAATAATAAAAAAAGTTACACATACTTGGTATCGCCGCATCCAAAAAAGTCTGAGCTATTAAAATTTGACATCATTTATCCCATACACTGAACTGTAGAAGAAAAAAATTCCAAACACAAAAATTGCGGGTTTTTTGTCATTCCACATCCCCTAAAAATTGGAATAAAATTAATTAAAAAATTCACATGTATTCCAAACTGGGACCAATTAAAAGTACACTTCAGCCCACAAAAAATACACCCTCATTCAAGATATTAGTACAAAAAAGATATTGGTCGCAGAAAATGGCGCCGCTGTGCAATTTTCTAAAATAGAAAACATTTGGAATTTATCTACGGTACCAAAACATAACAAAAACCTAACATGTTTGGATTCATATCAACCTGTAGAATACAGATAACACATCAATTTTACTGAAGATTGAACGCTGTAAAACCAAACCCACACAAAAATGGTGCAAGAACGTTTTTATTTTCACATTTTGCCCCACTTAGAATGTTTTTTCGGGTTTCCCAGTACTCTATGGTATGATGAATGACACCGTTAGAAAGTACATCCTGTCCAGCAAAATAAAAGCCCTAATTTGTCTATATCGGTGGAAAAATAAAAAAGTTATGGTTCTGGGAAGGCGAGGAGGGAAAAATGAGCATGACAAAAAAAAAAGTTCCGTCAGGAAGGGGTTAAAGGAATTTTTCCACTTCACAAATTTATGGAATATCAATACACTGTGTGCAGAATTATTAGGCAAATGAGTATTTTGATCACATCATCCATTTTATACATGTTGTCCTACTCCAAGCTGTATAGGCTTGAAAGCCAACTACCAATTAAGTAAGTCAGGTGATGTGAATCTCTGTAATGAGGAGGGGTGTGGTCTAATGACATTAACACCCTATATAAGGTGTGCTTAATTATTAGGTAACTTCCTTTCCTTTGGCAAAATGGGTCAGGAGAGAGATTTGACAGACTCTGAAAAGTCCAAAATTTTGAGATGTCTTGCAGAGGGATGCAGCAGTCTTGAAACTTTTGAAGCGTGATCACCGAACAATCAAGCGTTTCATGGCAAATAGCCAACAGGGTCTCAAGAAGCGTGTTGAAAAAAAAAAGTGCAAAATGACTGCCCATGAATTGAGGAAAATCAAGCATGAAGCTTCCAAGATGCCATTAGCCACCAGTTTTGCCATATTTCAGAGCTTCAACATTACTGGAGTATCAAAAAGCACAAGGTGTGCGATACTCAGGGACATGGACAAGGTAATGAAGGCTGAAAAACGACCACCTTTGAACAAGAAACATAAGCTAAAATGTCAAGACTGGGCCAAGAAATATCTTAAGACTGATTTTTCTAAAGTTTTATGGACTGATGAAATGAGAGTGACTCTTGATGGGCCAGTTGGATGAGCCCGAGGCTGGATCAGTAAAGAGGAGAGAGCTCCACCCGACTCAGACGCCAGCAAGGTGGAGGTAGGGTACTGGTATGAGCTGGTATCATCAAAGATGAACTTGTGGGACCTTTTCGGGTTGAGGATGGAGTGAAGCTCAACTGTCAGGCCTACTGCCAGTTTCTGGAAGCCACCTTTTTCAAGCATTGGTACAGGAAGAAGTCGGTATCGTTCAAGAAAAACGTGATTTTGATGCAGGACAATGCTCCATCACATGCATCCAGATACTCCACAGTGTGGCTGGTCTGTAAAGGTCTAAAAGAAGAAAAAATAATGACATTGCCCCCTTGTTCACCTGATCTGAACCCCATAGAGAACCTGTGGTCCCTCCTAAAATGTGAGATCTACAGGGAGGGAAAAAAGTCCACCTCTCTGAACAGTGTCTGAGAGGCTGTGGTGGCTGCTGCACGCAATATTGATCATAAACAGATCAAGCAACCGACAAAATCTATGGATGGAATGCTTTTTAGTGTCCTTGTAAAGAAAGGTAGCTATATTGGTCACTGATTTGTTTTTGGTTTTGTTTTTGAATGTCAGAAATGTTTATTTCTAAATTGTCTGCTGTTCTATTGGTTTACCTGGTGAAAATAAACAAGTGAGATGGGTATAGATTTGTTTTTTTATTAAGTTACCTAATAATTCTGCACAGTAATAGTTACCTGCACAAATAGATATCCTCCTAAGATAGCCAAATCTAAAAAAAACTCACTCCAACTTCCAAAAATATTAAGCTTTGATATTTATGAGTTGATTGAGAACATAGTTGTTGTTCAATAATAAAAAGAATCCTCTCAAATACAAATTGCCTAATAATTCTGCACACACTGTATAATATGCAATGAATGGGAGAGTTTCAATCACCTCTCCATTCATAACAGACACGTTCAGAGACCCCTTCTCAACATCTTTCACACATTTCTGATACATCATAATACTACATGTGAGATGGAAAAACCCCCTTTAAAGAGATATTTCCACCATAGACATATTGAAAGGATATTCCATTAACCCCTTAAGCCGAACGCCTTTTAGTTTTTGCCTCTGAAACGCACCGAGGTAGTGGATCCGCTGGACCACCGCAAGCGATGGTGGAAGCCCACGCCAGAGAGCGGAGTCTAAGTAGGTCCCGGTTTTCACCAGAGCCCGCCGCAAAGCGGGATGGACTTGCTGCGGCGGGAGTCTACCAGGTCGCTTCCACTGGCAGGACTTGCTTGCGGTGGCAGCCAAGGGTAGGCGTGGTTCAGAATCGTCAGGCAGGCTCGTAGTCGGGGACAGGCAATAAGGTCAGGGCAGACGGCAGAGGTTCGTGGTCGAAGGACGTAGGCCAGAAGGTACGGTACATGGTAATCAGAACAAGACTCACAGAACGCTTTCTCGATGGGCAAAGGGCACTAAAGATCCGGCGAGGTTACTGGGAAGAGGCAGGCTTAAATAGGGGCAGCGACCGGCAATAGCCAATTACCGGTGCACTGGCCCTTTAAATTCAACACTGCCGGCGCGTGCGCACCCTTGGGAGAGGGACCGCACGCGCCGAGGGACGGAGACAGCCACAGCAGGAGCGTGGCTGGGTAAGTGGGACTCGGCACCGGTAGGGAGACCAGCGCGCCCGCGACCCGAGGTGCGGGATGCGGCGCCGCTCGGCAGCAGGGCACGGATGTGCCTGCGACCCGGGACAAGGGTCACAGGGGCCTCCGTCACAGAGCCCCCACCCCCATTAGCCCCCCCTTTTTTCTGGACTGGAGGAATTTCTGGATTACATTACGGTCCAGAATGTTCTCCTCCGGCTCCCAAGATCTTTCCTTGGGCTCGAACCCCTTCCAGTCAACAAGAAAATATCGATTCCCTCTAGTCCTCCTCATACCCAAGATCTTCTTGACCAAAAAGACATTGGAGGCATCAGCCACAGACGATGGAGGGACTGTCTTCCGAGAGAAACGATTCAGGACCAGGGGTTTTAGTAGCGAGACATTAAAGGAGTTCGGGATGCGCATGGCAGGTGGGAGCCGGAGTTTATAGGCCACCGGGTTTATGCGCTTAAGGACCTCGAAAGGTCCCAAAAAGCGGGGTCCCAGTTTGTAGGTTGGAATCTTGAGGCGGACATATTTGGCAGACAGCCACACCTTGTCACCCGGGGAGAAGACTGGAGGAGGACCTTCTTTTATCTGCCTGAGCCTTCGTGCGCTCAGAAGCACGGAGCAGAGATTGACGGGTCAGGGACCAGATGGTCTTCATGTCCTGGAACAGTGCATCCGCCGCTTGAACCTCAGACGGGGATGCCAGCGGAAGAGGTGGGCGGGGATGCAGGCCGTATACGATGTAGAAGGGAGAGGCACCCGCGGACTCCGAGTCTAGGGAATTATAGTGGTGGCCAAAAGTATTGGCAACCCTGCAATTCTGTCAGATACAGTCATCTGAAAAAGTTTGGGCACCCCTATTAATCTTAATCATTTTTAGGTCTAAATATTTGGTTGTTTGCAACAGCCATTTCAATTTGATATATATAATAACTGATGGACACAGTAATATTTCCGGATTAAAATGAGGTTTATTGTACTAACACAAAATGTGCAATATGCATTAAACCAAAATTTATCCGGTGCAAAAGTATGGGCACCCCAACAGAAAAGTGACATTAATATTTAGTAGATCCTCCTTTTGCAAAAATAACAGCCTCTAGTCGCTTCCTGTAGCTTTTAATCAGTTCCTGGATCCTGGATGAAGGTATTTTTGACCATTCCTCTTTACAAAACAATTCAAGTTCAGTTAAGTTTGATGGTCGCCGAGCATGGACAGCCCGCTTCAAAGTATCCCACAGATGTTCAATGATATTCAGGTCTGGGGACTAGGATGGCCATTCCAGAACATTGTAATTGTTCCTCTGCATGAATGCCTGAGTAGATTTGGAACTGTGTTTGGGATCATTGTCTTGCTGAAATATCCATCCCCGGCGTAACTTCAAATTCATCACTGATTCTTGTACATTATTCTGAAGAATCTGCTGATACTGAGTTGAATCCATGCGACCCTCAACTTTAACAAGATTCCCGGGGGCTGGCATTGGCCACAAAGCCCCAAAGCATGATGGAAACCTCCACCAAATTTTACAGTGGGTAGCAAGTGTTTTTCTTGGAATGCTGTGTTTTTGGGACGCCATGCATAACGCCTTTTTGTATGACCAAACCACTCAATCTTTGTTTCATCAGTCCACAGGACCTTCTTCCAAAATGAAGCTGGCTTGTCCAAATGTGCTTTTGCATACCTCAGGCGACTCTGTTTTTGGCGTGCTTTCAGAAACGGCTTCTTTCGCATCACTCTCCCATACAGCTTCTCCTTGTGCAAAGTGTGCTGTATTGTTGACCGATGCACAGTGACACCATCTGCAGCAAGATGATTGTGCAGCTCTTTGGAGGTGGTCTGTGGATTGTCCTTGACTGTTCTCACCATTCTTCTTCTCTGCCTTTCTGATATTTTTCTTGGCCTGCCACTTCTGGGCTTAACAAGAACTTTCCCTGTGGTCTTCCATTTCCTTACTATGTTCCTCACAGTGGAAACTGACAGGTTAAATCTCTGAGACAACTTTTTGTATCCTTCCCCTGAACAACTATGTTGAACAATCTTTGTTTTCAGATCATTTGAGAGTTGTTTTGAGGAGCCCATGATGCCCCTCTTCACAGGAGATTCAAATAGGAGAACAACTTGCAATTGGCCACCTTAAATACCTTTTCTCATCATTGGATACACCTGGCTATGAAGTTCAAAGCTCAGTGAGGTTACAAAACCAATGTTGTGCTTCAGAAAGTCAGTAAAAAGTAGTTAGGAGTATTCAAATCAATAAAATGATAAGGGTACCCAAATTTTTGCACCAGTCAAAATTTGGTTTAATGCATATTGCACATTTTGTGTTAGTACAATAAACCTCATTTCAATCCGGAAATATTACTGTGTCCATCAGTTATTAGATATATCAAATTGAAATGACTGTTGCAAACACCCAATTATTTAGAACTAAAAATGATTAAGATTAATAGGGGTGCCCAAACTTTTTCATATGACTGTAATACTCAGTTTCTTCCTGAAAATGATTGCAATTACAAATTCTTTGGTATTAATATCTTCATTTATTTTGCTTTCAACGAAAAAACACAAAACAGAATGAGACAAAAATCAAATCATTGATCATTTCACCCAAAACTTAAAAAATGGGCCGGACAAAAGTATTGGCACCCTCAGCCTAATACTTGGTAACACAACCATTAGCCAAAATAACTGCAAACAACCACTTCCGGTAACCATCAATGAGTTTCTTACAATGCTCTGCTGGAATTTTAGACCATTCTTCTTTGGCAAACTGCTCCAGGTCCCTGATATTTGAAGGGTGCCTTCTCCAAACTGCCATTTTGAGATCTCTCCACAGGTATTCTATGGGATTCAGCTCTGGACTCATTGCTGGCCACTTTAGAAGTCTCCAGTGCTTTTTTCAAACCATTTTCTAGTGCTTTTTGAAGGGTGTTTTGGGTCATTGTCCTGCTGGAAGACCCATGACCTCTAAGGGAGACCCAGCTTTCTCACACTGGGCCCTACATTATGCTGCAAAATTTGTTTGTAGTCTTCAGACTTCATAATGCCATGCACACGGTCAAGCAGTCCAGGGCCAGAGGCAGCAAAGCAAAGCCAAAACATCAGGGAACCTCCGCCATGTTTGACTGTAGGGACCGTGTTCTTTTCTTTGAATGCCTCTTTTTTTTTTCTTCTTGTAAACTCTATGTTGATGCCTTTTCCCAAAAAGTTCTACTTTTGTCTCATCTGACCAGAGAACATTCTTCCAAAACATTTTAGGCTTTCTCAAGTCAGTTTGGTCAAACTCCAGCCTGGCTTTTTTATGTCTCGGGGTAAGAAGTGGGGTCTTCCTTGGTATCCTACCATACAGTTCCTTTTCATTCATATGCCGACGGATAGTACAGGTTGACACTGTTGTACCCTATGAATGCAGGGCAGCTTGAACTTGTGTGGATGTTAGTCGAGGTTCTTTATCCACCATCCGCACAATCTTGCGTTGAAATCTCTCGGCAATTTTTCTTTTCCATCCACATCTAGGGAGGTTAGCCACAGTACCATGGGCTTTAAACTTCTTGATGACACTGCACATGGTAAACACAGGAACATTCAGGTCTTTGGAGATGGACTTGTAGCCTTGACATTGCTCATGCTTCCTCACAATTTGGATTCTCAAGTCCTCAGAAAGTTCTTTGGTCTTCTTTCTTTTCTCCATGCTCAATGTGGTACACACAAGGACACAGGACAGAGGTTGAGTCAACTTTAATCCATGTCAACTGGCTGCAAGTGTGATTTAGTTATTGCCAACACCTGTTAGGTGCCACAGGTAAGTTACAAGTGCTGTTAATTACACAAATTAATGAAGCATCACATGATTTTTCAAACAGTGCCAATACTTTTGTCCACCCCCTTTTTTATGATTGGTGTGGAATTATATCCAATTTGGCTTTATGACAATTCTTTTTGTGGTTTTCCATTGAAGACAAAATAAATGAATATATTTATACCAAAGAATTTGTGATTGCAATCATTTTCAGGAAGAAACTGAGTATTATCTGACAGAATTGCAGGGGTGCCAATACTTATGGCCACCACTGTATACGAAAATTCCGCCCACGGAAGCAAGTTGGACCAGTCATCTTGTTGAGCCGAGACGAAGTGGCGCAGGTAACACCCCAGAACCTGGTTGACTCTCTCCACCTGGCCATTCGTCTGGGGGTGGTAAGCTGAGGAGAAATCAAGCTTCACCTGGAGTTGAGAACAAAGGGCCCGCCAGAATTTGGAAACGAACTGGACCCCCCGATCCGAGACGATCTGCAGAGGAAGTCCGTGCAAACGAAAAATGTGGCGAAAAAACAGCTCGGCCAGGCGCGGGGCAGAAGGCAGGCCTGGCAAAGGGACAAAATGTGCCATTTTGGAAAACCGATCTGTGACCACCCAGACAACGGTGTTACCGGACGAAGGAGGAAGATCGGTTACAAAGTCCATTGCCACGTGAGACCATGGTTGGGTAGGGATAGGTAGTGGGTGCAGGAGCCCCGCCGGCTTGTGATGAGGTGTCTTGTTGCGGGCACAGAAGGTACACGACTCAATGAATTCCTTGACATCTTTAGCAAGGTCCTGCCACCAATAGAACCGTGATATCAGGTGAAACGTTTTGCGAGCACCGGGATTACCGGCCACCAATGAGCAGTGTCCTCACTTCAGGATACTCCTACAGAGCGCAGGGCTTACGTATGTCTTCCCCCACCACGTTGGAGGTGCGAGAGAGGGCATCTGCCTTCACATTCCTTTCTGTGGGACGGCAGTGGATCTGGAAATTAAACCGGGAGAAAAAGAGCGACCACCTAGCCGGGTGCGGATTGAGTCGCTGAGCCATCTGGAGGTACTGGAGGTTCTTGTGATCTGATGGGATGGGATGCCGAGCACCTTCCAGGAGATAACGCCATTCCTTCAATGACAGTTTGATGGCTAATAACTCCCGGTCTCCAATAGTGTAATTTCTTTCTGCCAGCGAGAATGTCTTGGAAAAGAAGCCACACGTGACCGTTTTGCCCATGGACCCCTTTTGCGTGAGGACTGCTCCAACTCCCACTGACGAGGCATCTACTTCAAGCGAGAAGGGTTTCGCGGGGTCCGGCCGTGAAAGGCTAGATGCGGTGGCAAAGGCAGTTTTTAGTTTAGTGATGCTTCCTCAGCCTCGGAGGGCCAGCTGCGTGGACCACAATAGGAGCCACCAGCATGGAGAAGTGCGGGATGAACTGCCTGTAATAATTGCAGAAACCCAGGAACCACTGTAGGGCCCGAAGGCCGACTGGGCGTGGCCATTGCAACACGACCGACAACTTGGCTGGGTCCATCCGTAGGCCCTGGTCAGAGAGGATGTAGCCCAGAAATGGAAGGCTGGCTTGATGAAAGAGGCACTTCCCTAGTTTGGCATACAGGCGATTAGCTTAAAGATGCCTCAGTACCTGCCGAACATGGACGCGATGAGTCTCTAGATTAGGTGAGTACACCAAGATGTCGTCCAGGTAGACCACGACACAGGTATAAAGGAGATCCCTGAAGACGTCATTCACAAACTCCTGGAAGACGGCAGGCGCATTACACAGTCCAAATGGCATGACCAGGTACTCGAAGTGCCTGTCCCTGGTGTTAAAGGCCGTCTTCCATTCATCACCCTTACGGATTCGGACCAAATTGTAGGCCCCCCTCAAATCCAACTTGGTGAAGATCTTCGCACCCCGTAGACGGTTGAAGAGCTCCGTGATCAACGGCAGAGGGTACCGATTCTTCACCGTGATCTTGTTAAGACCCCGGTAATCGATGCAGGGCCGTAAGGAACCATCCTTATTTTCCACGAAGAAGAACCCCGCACACGCGGGAGAGGAGGACTTTCATATAAATCCCTTCTGGAGATTTTCCCGAATATATTTCGACATGGCTTGTGTCTCGGGAACGGACAAGGGGTAGACTCTGCCCCGAGGAGGACTGGTACCCGGCAGCAGGTCGATAGGACAATCGTATGGACGATGAGGAGGGAGGCTCTCTGCTTGCTTCTCAGAAAAAACATCGCCGAACTCCAGATATTCGGCAGGTAGGCCGGGCAACAGCTCGCGGAGGGTCGAGCGAGAGCAGGAAAGCATCGGGCGAGGTGCCGCCAGACAATGACTTAGGCAATTAGGACCCCAGCGAGTTACTTCTCCAAACGTTCAGTCCAGTGTAGGGGAGTGGAGCCGCAACCAAGGAAGCCCGAGGAGGAGCGAGGCAGCACGTAGAAGGAGATCTTCTCCATATGCAGGACGCCTACGTGGAGAGACAGCGGCTTGGTGATGAATTGAATAGTGTCGCTTAGCAGCTCATCACTGACCGAGGAGATCACCAGCGGCTTATCCAGGCGGACCACCGGGAGACGATACTGAATTACTAGGGAGCGGTGGATAAAGTTCCCGGCCGAACCAGAATCCAGGAAGGCCGAGACCTGATACGTAAGTCCAGCATCAGTCACGACCTGTACCGGCATCATCAGGCATGGTGAAGAGGAATTTGCACCTAGGAACACCTCTCCCACAGAACCTCGGTGCGTGAGTTTCCCGAATGCTTGGGACGTTGGGGACAATTCCTCCGGAAGTGCTCTGGACTGCCACAATATAGGCACAGGTTCTTTAGCCGACGTCGGGCCGTCGGTTGCACAGAAGGCCTCTGGAATACCGGTGCCAGGCGTGGGTACCGGCGTGGTCGGGCTAACTCACGCTCTTGCCGAACCTCTTCTTCCCTTTCAGCAAAGCGCACGTCGATACGGGGGGCCAACCGGATCAAGTCGCTGAGGGAGGACGGAATGTCTCTTGCGGCCAACACATCCTTAACCCGACATGAGAGTCCCTTCTTAAAGGTGGAGCACAGAACGGCCTCGTTCCAAGTTAGCTCTGAGGCTAAGGTGCGGAACTGCACCGCGTAGTCTCCAACAGACGAATCCCCCTGGCGCAGGGTTAGGAGGGCCGTCTCGGCGAAGGATGCATGTGCTGGTTCCTCAAACACGCTGCGGAATTCCCTGAGGAAAGCCTGTAGATCCGCCGTTACATGATCGTCCCTATCCCACAGAGGTGTGGCCCATGCCAGGGCCTTCCCGGAGAGCAGGCTAACCACGAATGCCACCTTTGAGCGTTCGGACAGGAACTGGTCGGCCATCAGCTCCACGTGCATCGAACATTGAGTGATGAATCCCCTGCAGAGTTTCGGATCTCCGTCGTACTTAGACGGGAGCGACAGCCGGAGCTTGGGGCCCACCAGGGCCAGAGGAACCGCCGGAGCTGGAACAACCACAGGAGATGGCGGAGGTTGCTGCTGGGCGGTGATGAGCTGCTGCATCATGGTGGACAACTGGTTCAGTTGCTGCGCCTGTCGACCCAGTTGCTGTGACTGCTGGGCGACAATGGTCGTTAGGTCCGCCACATTAGGCAGTGGCACCTTGGCGGGATCCATGGCCGGATCTTACTGTAACGCACTGAGGTGGTGGATCCGCTGGACCACCGCAAGCGATGGTGAAAGCCCACACCAGGGAGCAGAATCTAAGTAGGTCCCGGTTTTCACCAGAGCCGGATGGACTTGCTGCGGCGAGAGTCTACCAGGTCGCTTCCACTTGGCACCGGCAGGGAGAGGAGTGCGCCCGCGACCCGACGTGCGGGACGCGGCGCCGCTCGGCAGTGGGGCAAGGATGCGCCTGCAACCCGGGACGAGGGTCGCAGGGGCATCTGTGACAGCCTTCCTACGTTTCAACAGCAATAACTTTTTGATTTTTTTCAATGACACAGTTGTATGAGGTCTTGTTTTATCCGGGACAAGTTGTACTTTTTGGGTGAATAGTTTAAGTTCACTTATAAATTATTGCAGATTTTCTTTTCCATTTTTTTTTGGGGGGTTTTTTTTTTCCATTTCACACTTAATAACTTGTTAGATTAATTCTACAGGCTATTATGGTCGTGTGGATACCTAATATGTGTAGGTCTTTTTGTGTGTGTAATGTATGCACAATTATTTTTTATGAAATATTTTTATTTTATTTTTTTTTTTTCTTCACATTTTTATATTTTGTACTTTTTTTTTTACATCCCATGAAGGGATAACTGTTTTACATTTTTTTTTACACTTAGTAATGTATTAGCATATTCATGTATGCTAATACATTAAAATCTGCGTCAGTTTGACACAGGCAGCAATTAGGGCAGCACACTTTCTGCCCTGATCGCTGGCTTGTCACACAGACAGCCCTGGGGCTACTCTCTGTCCCTAGGGATGAATGTGCAGCCATTTCCAGGATCTGTCGGGTCACCGGAGTCCCGATCACCCGACAGAAACACTTTAATTACGCTACGGTCACTGACTTGCAGGGGCTGCGCTGGAAACAGGGCTGTGAAGTACAGCCCAGTGCTCAGCGATGCTGTGGCGCCACAAACCCCAAAGTCTGTAGCGACGTCAAAAGACATCACTGCAGACGAACGACCCGCACCGCCCGACGTCAAAAGTCGGCAGGCGGTTGTTAAGGGGTTGTAGACTGGGTCCTCCTCTTCCCCCAACCATTCGGAATGACCCCTGAAAATTCTCATTTTGAATGTAGTGGTGGTCGGCAGGGCCGTATTTGACTAGGACCCGGGGGGGTCCCTAGGGCGGCCTTTCAGGGGGCGGCACGGCAGGGGTAGGGGGTTTTTTTTTTCATCGCCCGGAGCCACACACACCCCAAACTCCCCAAGCGGCCGGCGCGGGGGGAGGGGGGGGGTCAGGTCAGCGGGGCGGCATTGCCCTTACATTGGTGGCAGCGGTACGAGAGAAGAGGGGCAGCGCAGTCCGCCCTCCGTCTCCAAAGCAAGCGAACTGAAGGATGCTGCCAGAGAGAGGGCGAGAAGCAGCGATCCCCGTCCATTTCCCTCCCCTGAAAGGGGACAGCGGAGAGGGGAAAAGACTGTCCCTGCACTTCAAGCCGGGTAAGTGGGGGGGGGGGTGAATACATTGTGCTGGGGGCGGGGGGGGGAATAATTTTGTGCGGGGGGTTTTAATACATTGTGGGGGGGGGTGAATTTTGTGGGGGGGGCGGGGGTGAATACATGTGCGGGGGGGGGGGTTTAAACATGTGCTGGGGGGGCTGAATACGTGCGGGGGGGGTTAAATACTTGTGGGGGGGGGTTAATACAAGTGCTGGGGAGCTGAATACATGTGCTGTGGGGGCTAAATACATGTGCTGGGGGGGTTAATACATTGTGCTGGGGGGGGGGTTGAATACATGTGTGGGAGGGTTAATCATTGTGTGGGGGGGTTAAATATTTTGTGTGGGGCGGCTGAATACATTGTGCTGGGGGGGTTTTCGTACATGTGTGGGTGGGGGTAAAATACTTGTGGGGGGGGTTTAAATACATGTGGGGGGGGCTGAATACATTGTGCTGGGGGGTTAATACATGTGGGGGGGGGTTGAATAAATTGTGATGGGGGGGGTTAATACATTTTGGCTGGGGGGGTTAATACATGTGCGGGGGGGGGTGAATACATTGTGCTGGGGGGGATTAAAAAAGTGCGGTGGGGGTTTTAAAAAACATTTGGCTTGGGGGTTAATAAATGTGCTGGGGGGGTGAATCTTGTGCGGGGGGGGGTTTTATACATGTGTGGGTGGGGGGGCAAATTTAATTGTGCTGGGGGGGTTTTAAAAAAAGTGTGGGGGGGGGCTGAATACATTGTGCTGGGGGGGGTTAATACATGTGCGGGGGGGGGCGGGAAACATTGGTGGGGGGGTTGAAAAAATTGTGCGGGGGGGGTTTAATACATTGCTGGGGGGGTTTTTAAAATGTGTGGGGGGGTCTAATACATTGGTGGGGGGGTTTAATACATGGGGCTGGGGGGGCTAAATACATTGTGGGGGGGGTTTAAATACATGGCTGGGGGGGGTTGAATAGTTTGTGCTGGGGGGGGGTAATACATGTGCTGGGGGGGCTGAATAATTGGCTGGGGGTTAAATTACATGTGCTGGGGGGGCTAAATTACATTGTGGGGGGGGGGTTAAATACGTGCGGGGGGGCTGAATACATGGGCTGGGGGGGTTAATACATAGGGGGGGGTGAATACATTGTGTGGGGTTAAATACGGCTGGGGGGCTGAATACATTGTGCTGGGGGGGCTCAAACATTGTGCTGGGGGGTTAAACATGTGCTGGGGGGGGGGGGTGAGCACGTGGGGCTTTTTTGGGGGGGGAGGGGGGGGGGAAAAGATGTGGGTTGTTAGGACCCCTACCCTGTGTTATCTACCTGCTGCCGCTGTGTATTAGCCTAACCCGGTTTCCTACTGGGGTGCTGTGAATTAAACCCTATCCTGGTTTTACCCTCCCTGTGGCGTGTGTTCTAAGCCTACCCTTGTTTCCTACTATGGTGTGTGATCTAACCCCTATCCGTTTTCACCTGCTGGCGCGGTATCTAAGCTTACCTATGTTATCCTACCTGCTTGGCTGTGTATCTAGCCTATCCTGTGTTATCCCACCTGTGGCGCTGTTTTATCAACCCTATCCTGTGTTTACCCCTGCTGGCGTGTGTATATAAGCCTTCCTGTGTTGCCTACTGTTGTGCTGTGTATCTAAGCTATCCTGTGTTTTCCTACCTGGGCGTGTTTATCTAAGCCTATCGTGTTATCCTACTGCTGGCGCGGTGTATCTACCTATCCTGTTTTTCCCCTCCCGTGGCGCTGTGTTCTAAGCCTACCCTGTTTTACCCTACTGCAGCAGGGGGTATCTAAGCCTTCCTGTGTTATCCTCCCTGTGGCGTTGGGTATCAAGCCTATCCTGTTTATCCTACCTGCTGGCGTGTGTTCAAGCCTTTTCCCTGTGTTACCCCCAACCTGCTGGCTTGAGTATCTAAGCCTACCCTGTGTTATCCTACCTGTGACGTGTGTATCTAAGCCTACCTGTGTTATCGTACTGCTGGCGCTGTGTATCTAAGACTTCCTGGGTTATCCTACCTTTTCCTGGGTTTTTGTGGCATTAGTGATGTGTACTGTACACTCGCTATACCCCGGGTATTTTAGAAGATGTGCTGCGGTGTGTACTTTATTACGGTGTGTGCCGCCCCCATGGGATTTTAATGTCACTTTTTTCCCCGGCGACAGTCACTTGGGGAAAAAAGCGGGGAATATGCTTTCAGTGAGAGTATGAATTATGTTTTTGGGGCTGTTACTCGGGGGATGCCTAGGGGGTTTTTATACCACTATTTGGTCACTGTATGGAGGTCATATACAGTCTAAAGGGGCCCTGTGTACACTGGTGTCTACCACTAATTTTGGGTCTTGTAATGGAAATATTGGTTGTATGAGTGGTTTATGTTCGGGGGTTTTTGGCGGTTCTCCCAGTTTCCTGGATGTAAATAGGTTCCCCAAGTCTGGGAAAGGGTGGGTAACAGCAAACCTTCATTAGCTTTTTTTGACCCGTTACATGGTTAGTGGGGCTTTGGCTTTTGAAAAGGGGTGGGGGCATATTGTAAAAAAGGGGCGTCGTAATGCAAATTTGGTTTTAGTGTGGGGCAGCACGACCTATAAAAAGCCCGGGTGGTCGGGTTTTTCCCCCAGAAAATCTGGGGTTCCAAGTACAGCCGATGATATTTCAACCATCAATGCATACGGTGGAAATACCCCCTTTAATAAAATACTTCCCCTGGGGGGCTTTTTACTGTCTTGTAGGTCAGGGCTGAATATCCTTTTAGACTTCGATACCTTTCCCCCTAAGAGGCAATAGGGGGATAATGGTGTTTGACTATGCTGACACCTGTAAGTATCTGAACACCCTTAAGTGCATAGAAGGGCGATGGAGATTGCTCCCATTGTGCAATAATTAATAGCCTTGTGTAGCTATGACTCACTTTTTCAGTAGTCATCCTTCCTTGGACCACTTTCACTAAGTACTAATCACTGCACAATACAAATACCCCAAGTACCTGCAGTTTTGGAGATACTCCAACCCAGTTGTCTTGCTATCACAACACATCAACTTCAAAAACTAACTTCACTTACTGCCAAATGTATTCCACACCTTCACACATCTTTTTGTAAAGACATAATGAATGTTATTCACGTAAAGGGGTTTTATAGGATATATAGTATTGATGACCGTCAATGTGAAATTGGTGGGTTTCAACTCTGCGTTTTCAGTGATCAGATTGCTCCCTATACTTACATGCTGTATTTTTAATAGCAGCTGTGCAGGGTATGACAACTTTATCCCATTGACTTGAGTGTAGGGCATGCAGGAGCCACACTGCAAAACTTACACAACAGTGTATCCAGTCGAAGAAACTTATGTTCAAATGGGGATAAACAGGAGAAAATTAGGAAAAATGTTACAGTTCGCCCTGTCCTGCACCACTACTGCTTTGCAACATCCCAAAATCTGCTCCTCTGCACTTTTGGGTTGTCATCCTGAAATAGAGGAGAAGCTTGCTCTTTATTTATTCACAATTGAGTGTGACCATGTTTTGTGTGACCACGGAAGAGAAGCAAATCCTGGGGCACTTTGGAATGGTAGCAGTGCGGGACAAGGAGGCGAGTATAGCTTTTTTCTGTTTGCTCCAGGTTGGCTGCATTTAACCATAATTTCTCTGGACTGGATAACCCAGTTAAGGTGTTCATTTGGCCTCCAAATTTCCCAGATTGCGAATTTGTGATGAGATGAAAAAAAACAAGTCTGATGCAAGAAAGTTACTTCACAATTTTGGCCTCGTCACACGGTTTATTTCGAAAATTTAAAAGGATTTCCGATGAAATACGTTCTGAAAATCAGTTAAAATCAGTTGAAATAGTGCCACTAAGTGTGGGCCGTATTTGAAATGATTTCCCGAGGGGTTTCCCCATCTACAATCATTGTAGGGGGTGAATCCCCCGGAAAAAATTTGCTTTTGGAATTGTTTTTTTCCGGGGGTTTGCGTGTAATCCCGGCGGCAACCCGGGAAAGGGAACATGCGTCGTGTGAACGCGAGCCGATTTTCTATTGAAATAAAATGAAAAAGCTGTGACTTATTTCGGGGGATTTTCCCCGGGATTGACGATCCAACCTTTCGGCAAATACGCGGCGAAAAAACCCGTGTGAGAGGGCCTTGAGGAATTCCAATCATTTTTGCCAAAAGTTGGTGCCAGATGTCACATGATACTTTCAAATAGTAGCCACAGGTGTAACTAGAGTCATAGCAGCCATAGCGACAGCTACTAGGCCCAGAGGTTGAGGGGGCCCCATTCAAAGTACAAAAAACATTGTTCCCTTTTGTAGGGGGTAAGTAGTTGGTGGGTTTTTTGCTTAATACAAATACTATTTGGGACAGCACTAGGCCCCGAGGTTGAGGGGGCTCCATTTAAGTATAAACAATTTTTCCCTTTGTAGGGAATAAATGTTAGTGGTTTCCTATATATAAACGCTATGTTTGGGTTCCTTGGAAAAAAAAACATTATTCATACCTTTAAAATTTTTTGTACTTTACTCTGTTTTTGTTTATTGTCATTAGGGGGTAGTGGCCATCTTGTTTCGTTGGGCCCCCTGAATTCTATTACATCCCGATAGGGGCATAGCTGTAGGGGGTGCAGAGGTGAGCGTCCAGATCCCGGGTCTAAGGGGGCCCCAAAAGGGCCCTTCTAACACATGAAGACAGAGTAGATAAATGGCACCCCGGGTGGGGGACCCCTTTTTCGATTCTGACTGGGCCTAGAAAATTTGGCTTCTGCTTTCAACAGGGCTTTATAAGTCCATTCCTTAAAGGGTCAAGCTGTTTGGGACCACAAGGGGGAGTAACAGTCCTAGGGAGGGAATTTAAAGGCTGATTATTTTATTGGGAGCACTACCTGTAAATAGTCATTAAAGGGTGTTCCCCCCCATGTTTGCTGGCAAAAACCCCTATCATATGCACAAAAATCTGATAGGTGAGGTCCCCCATAAAGTTGATGGTTCAGTTACTCTGAACTCCCATAGAACAGGGGAAAAAGAGTGTCGCAAGCAAATGGTTTCCATTTGGCTGCAACTTTTAGGGGCCTATTCCCAAGATAGATGCAGTGTCCAGAGGTGGAATCCGCACCTGCCAGACTTTGATGCCATATCCAAATGATATGCCATCAAAATCTATGGAGGAAAAACCATTTAATATATTTTACACAATATCTAACATATCAGGCACCCCAAAAAAT